>OX328127.1:7009475-7161600 GCA_946811695.1 Gonocerus acuteangulatus | reverse complement strand
GGTGTGGGCAAGCAAAGGTTGACTGCAGGTGTATGCTATGCCTGTGGTGTGGGCATGCAAAGGATAACTGCATGTGTATGCTATGCCTGTGGTGTGGGCATGCAAAGGATAACTGCAGGTGTATGCTTTGCCTGAGGTGTTGACATGCAAAGGATAACTGCAGGTGTATGCTATGCCTGAGGTGTGGACATGCAAAGGATAACTGCAGGTATATGCTATGCCTGAGGTGTGTACGGATTACTAAAACCAATATTAGTATATCTAAGATTAAAAAATTACGGATGCTTACCGATGCGTAGGGCAGACCACAGGAATCCATGCAGAGGTACAGGCAGGTAGCGACTCCTTGGATTTTCACACGGCCCACGGTCACAGAACTGCGTTGGAGGACGGCTGAAACAGAGTAGCTACAGTCAGATATATATATATATATATATATAGAGAGAGAGAGAGAGAGAGGGAGAGAGGGAGAGAGAGAGAGAGAGAGAGAGAGAGAGAGAGAGAGAGAGAGAGAGAGAGAGAGAGAGAGAGAGAGAGAGAGAGAGAGAGAGAGAGAGAGAGAGAGAGAGAGAGAGAGAGAGAGAGAGAGAGAGAGAGGGAGAGAGAGAGAGAGAGAGGGAGAGAGAGAGAGAGAGACAGACAGACAGACAGACAGAGAGGGTGAGAGAGAATGATTTGTAAATATATATACATGCACATACATAAATATTGTATTTAAGTTCCAGCCATTTTAAATAATATATTGCATTCCGCAAAATGGGCCACCATACAGCTATGTTTAGTACCACAATCAATAAGTTAAAAATTTAAAAAAAAAATGACATAAATATTAGTAATTTCGGTTATGCAGAAAATAGTAGAAGGAAACTTTTGAAGTATAGTAAAGGGTGCCTAATTGAGCAGGCTTTCTTTCAACTCTTTAATTAATCTTAATTTTCTAACCACTCACATTTTCATTGGGACACAAATATAGATATATCAAGGATTAAACTGAAAACCACGAAAAGAAATGTTATTGGCATATTGGGTCTTTTCGTAGTAGAGTTTCAGGTTTCGTTTTTTTTTTTCAGGCTTATCTGATCAGATGCCGATAAGGATATCTAAGCGTGGGTTCGAGTCCCGTTTCACCATGGACGTTTATGAAGGGTGGAAGCTGTAGATAGCCCGGCGCCAATATCTTTGAATGCGATGCGCCGTAAAAAGTCAAAGAGAAACTCAATAAGTAAGGAATGCATCTACAAGTTCCTGAAGCTTTAGAACGATGCGATTGGAAACACGGTTTCGGCAGAGCATTTAAGACTTCTTACGTACATTCCTCCGTAATTGCCGGGGTGGTAAGGTTTAAGAAGTTTATTGGAAGCTGGACTTCAAGGGGAACAACCCAAAGGTAATTTGAAATAAAAGAGGAGTATAGGTTAAGGGGAGTGGAAAAAAAGGGTACTGGAAGAGCGATACAGCTGTCCAGAGGTAGGGAGAGAGGGAGGGAGAGAGAGGATGAGAGAGGGAGAGAGAGAGAGAAAGTGGGAGAATGCTGAATAAGCTACCAGGGAACAGAACAAAGCTTTTAGGAAGCAGCCAATGTCTTCCTTGTATCCTCTCTTCCCATTATCTAATCAATAGTCCTATCTATTGAATAGATTTAGGATTGATAACGCCTGCAGGATTGCCGGGGAGAGCTTGCAATTGGTATGAGGCTTAAGGTGGCCGTACCTCGGACTTGTGAATCGAATTCCACAGCTACCCAACTGTCACTTGTGCAATCATTGAAGCCGATGCCAAAATACAACGAGTACGACGGATCTGGAAGTGATGGCGAACGAATCGTCACCGTTAGGACGTGAATAACATGTTTTATCATCCATCGTATCATGTGTTACGCTGAATATATCATCAGTGAACCCAATCTGTGAGCTACGAGGCTGCACAATTTTACAACGTGATGCTCGATATCAGATTTCCAAACCGGGTCCAACTTATTAAGCAAACATTTAATTTTACATCCCAACTCATGTTCTAATGGACCTGAGCTCAAATTTCGGACAAGGAATAATTATTTCATCTTCTAGTGTCATTCGAGAGTTCGATTGAGGGTCCCAGACCGCCCATGTGCCCACCAAGCCTTTTAATAAATTGATGCCCTCAGGCGGCCGAAGTTTAGTACTGACCACAATATGTACTTATTTTTCGGTATTCTCATCAATCAGATACCTCTACAATATCTGCCCATTGAGCAGTTAGGGGACTGATTTATATATATGAGATAGAGCTTCGCAACCAACAAAATAGCGCTCAGCTATAATAAAAATATTGTTGTGTACCTATGTTTCATTATTTTAAAACTTTTATAACTAATGCTTGTTAGCACTTTCCTCCGAAGGAAAGTAGCTATTGAGGTTGCTCTCATGACGGAATTTTTGAAAAATTTCTTCGAATCTTTATCGATCCTACCTAGTAGAGACCGAAAATGACCCCAGTTAAAATTTATATATATATATATATATATATATATATATATATATAGTTATATATGTGTCCGTTAACACGATAGAGGTCAGAGTTCTTGTTTTGTCGCCACGAAACTTGGTATGTAGTATTCCCCCATCAAACGATTGAACGAGTTCGTTAACCAACAAAATCGGTCCATCCGGAGGGGGGGAATCCGGAGCCAAAGTAGTTATTTGTCAATACCAGCCATAATATTTGTTATATTTCAAAGAAACTCGGTATTTGTTGTGGTCAACTGAAGAGAAAAAATTGTTGCAAAAATAAACTAAATCGGTTGACTAGAAGGGGGAGTTTACTCCGGACAGAAATTACAAATTTGCTCATACCCGTCGTAATTTCTGCTGTATTGTAACGTAAAAATGAACTAAATCGGTCTATCGGAAAGGGGGGATTTACATTGTACTATGTTTGGATTGAATTGAAACAGGTGTTATTTATGTTTTTATTTTATTTATCTATATAGGTTATTTTAAGCAAATTATTCAAGAATGCAGTCTATACTACCCAATTCTGAGGAAAGTGATTAGTTATGCAGCTCCTGCGTGACTGACTTTTTTTACATTTTGTTCTCCTTCTACAGGCAAGTAGCCCTTGAGTGTTCCCAGACCTGTGTGCTTTTTTTCCTGAGTATATAGAGTTTACTTGTACTGAAAGCAAAAGGCAATCGAACCAAAATCCAGAATTGACTTGGAATGGAGCCGTTAAAAAGTAACCATTAAATATTCTAGTAATATTATATAATTGTGTGTATAATGTTTGTGTCAATGGCCGTTGACTTCTGTAATAATTATTAATAGCGTAATGTTAACTATTTTCAATAGGAAGCAAAATTGAAACATAAAACACTAATGAAGTATAAAACAGGAAAAATTATTATTCGTAAAGGTTTCATTTATCTTTAAATTAATGGAAGGATTTCGTACTAATTAAGACAAAGACCTTCGAGACGAAAAGACAAATGGAGAAATTATAAGCCATTAACAAATATATAAAAAGATCAAGGAAAAGGCAAACACACCCTTGATTTAAGTATACCTTAATCTCTTTATTGGTGTAAAAGGTAAGCTGGTGTCTAACGTAAGCCGGTGGAGATTTATTAACTGGTTTATTTCTTCCTGCAAGAATGGAGATGAGAATATAGGAAGGTTTTTAGGCGTCATTTAGGATGTTGTGGGGGAATAGTTCGATCCGGGTGGCCGGACACTAATTATAGAGAAGATTCGGAATAATTCCACAGGAGGATCCTTAATAAGGAAGCATTTCTCCCTTGAAGGAATAATTGCTCGTCAGGCGAGGGTCTCGAGATCAGCTGGCGTCGACGCTTGCAGCATTAGTCGGAAAGAATATCAGCTGGGCTAAACGCCTGCATTGCCTGCCAGGATGAATATCAGCTGGCGTCGACTCTTGGAGTCTTAGTAAGAAAGAAGAAAGAATATTAGCTCGAGTCGACGCCTGCAGGGCTCGCCAGGATGAATATCAGCTGGCGTCGAGGCATTCAGTCTTAGTAAGAAAGAATATTAGCTGCAGTCGACGCCTGCAGGGCTCGCCAGGATGAATATCAGCTGGCGTCGAGGCATTCAGTCTTAGTAAGAAAGAATATTAGCTGGAGTCGACGCCTGCAGGGCTCGCCAGGATGAATATCAGCTGGCGTCGAGGCATTCAGTCTTAGTAAGAAAGAATATTAGCTGGAGTCGACGCCTGCAGTGCTCGCCAGGACGAATATCAGCTGGCGTCGATTCTTGGAGTCTTTGTAAGAAAGAATATTAGCTGGAGTCCACGCCTGCAGGGCTCGCCAGGATGAATATCAGCTGGCGCCGACGCATTCAGTCTTAGTAAGAAAGAATATTAGCTCGAGTCGACGCCTGCAGGGCTCGCCAGGATGAATATCAGCTGGCGCCGACGCATTCAGTCTTAGTAAGAAAGAATATTAGCTGGAGTCGACGCCTGCATTGCCTGCCAGGATGAATATCAGCTGGCGTTGACTCTTGGAGTCTCAGTAAGAAAGAATATTAGCTGGAGTCGACGCCTGCAGGGCTCGCCAGGATGAATATCAGCTGGCGTCGAGGCATTCAGTCTTAGTAAGAAAGAATATTAGCTGGAGTCGACGCCTGCAGTGCTCGCCAGGACGAATATCACCTGGCGTCGATTCTTGGAGTCTTAGTAAGAAAGAATATTAGCTGGAGTCCACGCCTGCAGTGCTTGCCAGGATAATATCAGGTGGCGTCGACTCTTGGAGTCTTAGTAAGAAAGAATATTAGCTGGAGTCCACGCCTGCAGTGCTTGCCAGGATGAATATCAGCTGGCGCCGACGCATTCAGTCTTAGTAAGAAAGAATATTAGCTGGAGTCGACGCCTGCAGGGCTCGCCAGGATGAATATCAGCTGGCGTCGAGGCATTCAGTCTTAGTAAGAAAGAATATTAGCTGGAGTCGACGCCTGCAGTGCTCGCCAGGACGAATATCAGCTGGCGTCGATTCTTGGAGTCTTAGTAAGAAAGAATATTAGCTGGAGTCCACGCCTGCAGTGCTTGCCAGGATGAATATCAGCTAGCGTCGACGCATTCAGTCTTAGTAAGAAAGAATATTAGCTGGAGTCGACGCCTGCAGTGCTTGCCAGGATGAATATCAGCTGGCGTCGACGCATTCAGTCTTAGTAAGAAAGAATATTAGCTGGAGTCGACGCCTGCAGTGCTTGCCAGGATGAATATCAGCTGACGTTGATACCTGCAATGTACATTAGGCTAGAAAAGACATTAGCTGGCGTCGACGTTTGCAGTAATTGCCAGTATGAATATCAGCTTAGGTCAACGCCTGCAAAGGCCGCCAGGCTAGCGATCGAGATCGGCTGGCGTCAACGCTTGCAGACTTCGTCAGAAAGAATATCAGCTGGAGTCGACGCCTACAATGCTTTTCAGATAGCTTTGACGCCTGCAATCCTTGCCAGGATGGATATCAGCTAGCTTCGATGCCTGGAGCGTCTGTCAGGATGGATATCAGCTAGCGTCGACGCCTGCAGTCCCTTCCAGCATGGTTATCAGCTGGAGTCGATGCCTGCAGTGCCTGCCAGGATGGATATCAGCTGGAGTCGACGCCTGCAGTGCCTGCCAGGATGGATATCAGCTGGAGTCACCGCCTGCAGTGCCTGCCAGGATGGATATCAGCTGGAGTCGACGCCTGCAGTGCCTGCCAGGATGGATATCAGCTGGAGTCGACGCCTGCAGTGCCTGCCAGGATGGATATCAGCTGGAGTCGACGCCTGCAGTGCCTGCCAGGATGGATATCAGCTGGAGTCGACGCCTGCAGTGCCTGCCAGGATGGATATCAGCTGGAGTCGACGCCTGCAGTGCCTGCCAGGATGGATATCAGCTGGAGTCGACGCCTGCAGTGCCTGCCAGGATGGATATCAGCTGGAGTCGACGCCTGCAATGATTGACACAATGTAAGTCAGTCGGAAGTCCACCTCTAAAGTGCTCGGCAGAACGGATATCTGGCGGAAGTCAATAAATACAATGAAATCTTGTTTTTGATAGTACTAAAATATAATTATAAGTTAAAATAAGGATTCAAATTGTGAAAATATGGATTTAGATAGAAAGTATAATGTATCTTAACAAAACATGAAGATGATCGCATGACGAAACTTTAAAATATAAGCTACCATTCTTATTACCTTATCTTTTAATGTGTTTCATTATTTACCGTAATACACAAATGTTTTGAATTAATGATAATATTTTATATGTTTTCCAGGGGAACGTACTAAAATTTGTTAAAGACTTTTTTTCTTTTTCGTTTATCGACATGTCAATGACAACGGCTATACCACATTAAATAAACCGGTTCCCCCCCCGTTGAAACACCGAAGTGAAGCAACATCGTGTGTGGTCGGTACTTGTGACCGCCTGTAAAAACCACGTGTCGTCCTCTTTATTACTGGGTGGTTACCTGTATTTGTGTCGGCACTAATGGACAAACAACAAAAATATAAAAAAGAAAAAAAAAGAAAGAGAAATCCATAAATCTTAATAAAGTCAATGATCGGTAAATCTCAGGTTAATAATTTCATGCTGAAATTTAATTAGAACATAATAAAACGATTTTTTTATCGGAATATACTTATATGTATGAATCGATTTAATCGACATTCCGCTATTAATCCGCTGTAAAAATGTGGATAAACAGGATAATAAACCCGTCTCGCATATTATACAACAAAAAGTAAACATTAGTTAATGGTATTTTTTTTTTTTACAGCGCATCGACTTCTGGAGTATTTGTCTATACGCTTGATAATACCAACAGCACGTGGTCGGTCACCCATTCATGTGCTGTCCACGCCCGACGTTACTTTACTTCGGTGATCTAAGGGAGCCAGTGTATTCCACGTCGTCGACGGTATATTTTTTTTTTTACAGCGCATCGACGTCTGGAGTATTTGTCGCATGCTGTCTATACGCTTGATAATACCAACAGCACGTGGTCGGTCACCCATTCATGTGCTGTCCACGCCCGACGTTACTTTACTTCGGTGATCTAAGGGAGCCAGTGTATTCCACGTCGTCAACGGTATATTTTTTACACTTAAACCATGAGCACACTCATCAGATAACGCACGGCTAAATTCTTTATATATACAATCCCTAGAATGAACACAAGATTGACCATAATAGTATTTAAGATCATTTCGACTTTGGGCACTTGTTGGTAGAATGAAGTAATGACTTAGGATGAAAAACTGGTCAAAAACCTCCGCTGTATATATTTATTGAATAGAATGTTTTCGAAGTGACCACTTCATCCTCAGTGTCCTTCTAGAGCTCACTGAGGTACACTCGGGCCTTCTTCCGATAGCTGAACTAAGAGGACACTGAACATGAGGTGTCAACATCGAAAACTGACAGAATAAAAAAACGGCCAAAAGCTTCCATTGTAAAAATCTAGTGAACAGAAATCACTAAATTTTTACAATGGAAGCTTTTGGCCGTTTTTTTATTCTAAGTCAGTAACCAATCCTAATTTTAATAATTGAAACTACAAAACACCTGAAGAAATGCAACATCTCCATAGAAGAAATTCATGACCCAAAAACCTGTTAAGACAAAATAAACATCCGGAATGTTAAGTTTAGAACGTAGCCCAAAAGAAGTGGATGTAAATGTACAGTCGATGATAAGAAAGCATAAAGAAAAAAACCTGATAAATATTGATTAAAAAGAGAGATAAATATTGGGGGAAAGCGGGCAGGAAAAAAACTATTTTTTGCTGGTTTCAACGCCTAATGTACGCAAATAATAATAAGTAAAAGCAGAAGGGAGCAACTGATGTGCGCAGTTTTCGGGCTCGACGACTCTCCCCCCCCCCATCCCAAGGGAACTAACATAACAAAGCAGGATCTCCCGTGGTCCAGCGGCTAGCGCCTTAAGATAATCGCATACTGAAGAGGTAAGAGGTAGAGGGAAGAGGTAGAGATAGAGGTACCTCTATGTAACACAAGCACATTATTTGTAATGGGGGCTCGCATAGTGAAGAGGTAGAGGTAGAGGTGAACCGCGCGGGCCTCCTAGAGGTCCCGCCCGCCCGCTTTTGAAGACAAAAAAGTTTGTCTTTTCGAGCGGTCTACTGCGAGGTCTATGACGTGGCTTCTCCTTGATTGGTTCTTTCAAGTGTTCTACTATCCCATTCTACCCTCTGCTGCACTTGTGGTCGTTTGTGTAGTATTTTCACACTAGAAAATTTGAGATTAGTGTTTTAGGATTGAGAATAACTTTTAACGGTAGTGAGATGAAAGGAGATTTAATTATCGCGGTGCATCAATTATCCACCATTTACGCGCTGTCGACATGTTATCACTATCTTCACTACTGTCACTTAATATTGTAAACCCTAAGCTACCCTAAGATTCATAAGCGGGAGATGGTGGGTTCGCCCCCCACCGGCGCGCCGGCAGGAATTTTCTCACCCCACGGCTCGTCGGGAAAATTCCTAGCTGCACTCTGGATGTCGGCGCTAATGGCCTAGTTGTCGAAGCGCCGTAAAAAGAAAAAAAATTACAAAGCACAACCAACACGCATGGTACACTATTCAGTTACTCTGGAATGAAATGGTGCTGATGATATTTTGCATTCCGTTAGTAAGTGCTTCACTGTCTGCAAATGGGTTGCTCCTTCTTTGTCATTAAATATGAGTGGTTGTGAAGATATTTTGCATTCCGTTAGTAAGTGCTTCACTGTCTGCAAATGGGTTGCTCCTTCTTTGTCATTAAATATGAGTGGTTGTGAAGATATTTTGCATTCCGTTAGTAAGTGCTTCACTGTCTGCAAATGGGTTGCTCCTTCTTTGTCATTAAATATGAGTGGTTGTGAAGATATTTTGCATTCCGTTAGTAAGTGCTTCACTGTCTGCAAATGGGTTGCTCCTTCTTTGTCATTAAATATGAGTGGTTGTGAAGATATTTTGCATTCCGTTAGTAAGTGCTTCACTGTCTGCAAATGGGTTGCTCCTTCTTTGTCATTAAATATGAGTGGTTGTGAAGATATTTTGCATTCCGTTAGTAAGTGCTTCACTGTCTGCAAATGGGTTGCTCCTTCTTTGTCATTAAATATGAGTGGTTGTGAAGATATTTTGCATTCCGTTAGTAAGTGCTTCACTATCTGCAAATGGGTTGCTCCTTCTTTGTCATTAAATATGAGAGGTTGTGAAGATATTTTGCATTCCGTTAGTAAGTGCTTCACTGTCTGCAAATGGGTTGCTCCTTCTTTGTCATTAAATATGAGTGGTTGTGAAGATATTTTGCATTCCGTTAGTAAGTGCTTCACTGTCTGCAAATGGGCTCCTCCTTCTTTTACATTAAATATGAGAGGTTGTGAAGATATTTTGCATTCCGTTAGTAAGTGCTTCACTGTCTGCAAATGGGTTGCTCCTTCTTTGTCATTAAATATGAGTGGTTGTGAAGATATTTTGCATTCCGTTAGTAAGTGCTTCACTGTCTGCAAATGGGTTGCTCCTTCTTTGTCATTAAATATGAGAGGTTGTGAAGATATTTTGCATTCCGTTAGTAAGTGCTTCACTGTCTGCAAATGGGTTGCTCCTTCTTTGTCATTAAATATGAGTGGTTGTGAAGATATTTTGCATTCCGGTAGTAAGTGCTTCACTGTCTGCAAATGGGTTGCTCCTTCTTTGTCATTAAATATGAGTGAGTGTGTCCTATCCGTATTCTGCATAGTATAACCTCTTCTCGTATAATTCCTAATTGAACTCCTTTCGTAATATTTTTAATTTTTCTCAGAGTGTTATTTTGTATGTTCGTCCAGTATTCTTGCCATGTTTGTTATATAGTATCAGAAATTCACATTTTACTGTCTTATATGGTCACTTTTTCTCTTATGATGATTAGAAAAAATGACAAAAAAAAAATTCTTTTAATAGTGCAACCACAAAAGCTGCATACCTTGGGAAAGTGGTAAAAGGTTCGTTGGCTCCTATACAATGTATTTCCGAAGAAACTAATCCAACCGGAATAAATAAAGCTTGTTAATTGTTTAGTCTATTTTCACGGGAGCAGAAATACACTCTCGAAATACAACATTGTATAGATAGAATATTGTTATAACAATGGAAACATTAACCGCAGAAATCTCTCGGAAATATTTGTTTTCAGATGTAGTGTTTATAATGGATATAGTTCTGTAATAGGATCAATAGCCCTGTAAAATATGATTTGTAATATGTACAGTTATTATGGCTATAAAAATGGCGTCTTTTATAGGAATAGATGAGAAATAAATAGTAAATATTTCAAGGAATTCGTAAAAATTTTTTTCGTAGGGTATATATATATATTTCTTTGTTTTGTTTTAAGTTACTTCGGTGGAGTTGAAATGATTGATTGGTGAGACGGCTTCTCTCTCCAGCGGTGTTCTTTCTCTCCTTTCTGCAATATTACGTCGGGTTCATCTCCGACTTCTTCAGGCTGCTATGTGTCGTCCTCGGTGTTTATCAAGGGAATGGCCTTGATAAACACCGAGGACGACACATAGCAGCCTGAAGAAGTCGGAGATGAACCCGACGTAATATTGCAGAAAGGAGAGAAAGAACACCGCTGGAGAGAGAAGCCGTCTCACCAATCAATCATATATTTCTTTATTCATTATTACATCCTGTATATAAATACATCTGGTAATATGATGAATGATACAATATGTAGGTTCTGTGCTCAAGACCTCCTAACTTCATTCTCGATTAACGCCTGAAAGACGCTCGTATGACGTTGAGAGGTGCCTACACAAGCTCCCTTCTGCTCCGACCAGTGGCTGGAGCGGAAGGGAGATCGGTGAGCCACAGAAAATTGTCGCACTTAAACAAAGAGAAAGCCGTTGCTAACACTTCACTTGGTCACTGCAGCAGATCTCTAGGCCAATGTCTTTCGAGTCGCCTCGGTGGAGAGAGTGGGTGGGTGGCACTTGATAAGGAGAGGACTTCAGGATTTTGCGACAATTATTAGTGAAAACATTTTATCAGTAATTTTAACTCGTCAATAAATTTATTCTGTAATTTTTTTATTATTTTTTTTACCATCTGGGGTCAAAAATATATTAAAACATAATTTCTTTTTATCTGCATCGTCACCGATTTTTAATCTTTCCTTTCTGTTCGTGCCTGTTAAGACCAAAGCGTCCACCAACTCAGTTTTTCACCATGACACTTGTACAAAAAATGTAGATGAACGCTACCAAAAAAAATTACATAAATAAAAGTAATATTATGTTTATTTTCCTTATATTATCAGAAATAAGTGAAATTTATTATTGATGAAATTGATATTTAATGATTATTTAATGCTGATTTCAAAAATGTAATGAATCGTTGAAAAAAATGTGTACAAGCAGAGAAAATTGGAGTTGTACTACGAAAAACAGTTTTTTTTTTTGTTTTTTTTTCTCTGAAGAATCTTTATCTTTCATATAGCAAAATAAACAAAAAAAAAAAAAACCCATTAAACTCACCCGAAATAAATAAATAAAAACCTTCAAAATAAAATTATAACTCCCTTCCGCCACATTTTCTTGTTAAATTCGCCCGAAACGAAAAAAAAAATTTAAACAAATATAAACTTCCTGTGTTTAATGGGCTCATAGTGGTTGACAACATATTAAATAAAAAAATAAAAAGTCCGTCACGCAGGAGCTGCATAACTAAGCACTTTCCTCAGAATTTGGGTAGTGTAGATTGCTTTCCAGAACAATTTGCTTAAAATATCCTACATAAATAAAATAAAAACATGAATAGTTCTCTTTTAAATTTGTAATGAGTAACTGATCAATTAATAATTTGCTTCCAGAGTTATGTTTACACATGGTACCTATTACACTACGTAATAAATACAAAAAACCTCATATTATCGTATTTTGATCTAACGCAGGAACAGGGTACAGTCACTCTAGTGGTAGAAAGCGCTCCTTGCGGCGGCTTTGTGAACCTACGTCTGACGGGCTTTTCTATAGAAATATATTACAAATTAAACCCCCGCTTTCCGATTGACCGATTCAGCTCATTTTTACAACACTTCATTCTCATGAGTTACCCACGACGTATACCGCGTTTCGTTACAATACAGCAGAAATTACGACCGGTATGAGTATATTAAGAATTTGGGCCAGGAGTAAACCCCCCCTTCTAATGAACCGATTTAGTTTATTTTTACAACACATATTTACCTGTAGATTACCACTACGAATACCGAGTTCCGTCGAAATATACCAAAAATCACGGCTGGTAGTGGCGAATTGGTATTGTGGGTCCGGAGTAATCCCCCCCCCCCCTCCTAATGAACCGATTTAGTTTATTTTTACAACAGTTATTTACCTGTGGATTACCACTACGAATACCGAGTTTCATCGAAATATACCAAAAATCACGGCTGGTAGTGGCGAATTGGTATTGTGGGTCCGGAGTAAACCCCCGCTTCTAATCAACCGATTTAGTTCATTTTAGCGCGGTTCCTCCCTCCCCCATAGGGAGGAACCCCGCTTATAAGGTTGATACAATGAAACAATCCGGAAGTGCCGACAAGAAAATTTCGCGTTTCAGAACCCCTAGAGACCGAAAATAACGGTGGTTCAAATTTGTATATATATATATATATATATATATATATATATATATATATATATATATATATATATATATATATATATATTTGTCTGTTCGCTCATTTCTGGCTTCCCTGATGGTCCGATTTTGATGAAATTTGGTACAAAAATCCGTCGTCCAATTTGAAAGGTCAAGTTCGTTAACCAGCAAAATCCGCCCACTGGAAGATGAGGTTTGGGGCGAAATTCGCGCAGAAAAAATCGTAACGCTTACGTTTTTGAGTTCATAAGCTTGTAAGTACTCTTTTTATAGGCTTCTTGGGCTAGGAAAACGAATGAAACCATTTTCAAGGCGATAGCTTTAACCGTTTTCGAGAAAATTGGAAAAATAGTTTTTGAATACCGTTTTTGGTTTGGGTACTTAGAATCACGGGATTCAGTTGAAACATTATCTGCATGTTCTACATTCATTAAAACTAATATGTTGAAAGTTATGCTACGTTTGGAGTTAAGGAAGGGTTAGAATAAAATATTTTATGAACAGACATGAAAAGTTTTGGGAACTTCGTATACTTTCATTAATATCTCGAACACGTTTGGGAAATTGTGGTAAGTGGATAGAAACTATTTGAACGCTTACTAAATTCTCTACAAAAATGATTCTAAAACTATTTTTGATTAGGTTATGTCAATCGAAGAAATAAGTGCTTAAAACTTCAAATACGTCTGTTTTGTTCTTATGAACGGGGTTTTGTCGTTCTTTTTGTAATTTTTGTCTCTTTCCCTTGGTTTTTTATTGCATTTTATTTTTGTAATTTATTATGTTAGGAAAATGTATTTGTTTGTAAAACAGTATAGGAAAAATGAGACCAATTTTCTGTTGCTAGAAATAATGAAAATTTTGGGAACTTCGTATACTTTCATTAATATCTCGAAAACGGTTCAAAATCTTGGGAAGCGAAAGGTTACCATTCGAAAGCTTACTAAATGGTCTACAAAAAATGTTCTGACGAAAGATTTAATTGGGCGATGTCAATCAGAGAAATAAGTGCTTAAACCATTAAAGTAATTGATTTCTTTTATTCGAACGGTTTTTTTGTCTGTTATTATTCCTATTTTTTCATTGCTTATAGTTGGATAATGTATTTGACAATAAAATAGATTAATTAAAATAAGAAAAACAATTCGAACAGATAGATATCGAAAATAGCTGTGCTTCAAATTAGAATCTATTGTTGAGTAATTATATGAATCTTTGGATAATAATTCCAATAGTTAAAATTATAACTAAATTGGAAAATATGTATTTAATAGAACTCATTAAACCTTTTACAGAGAACTCTATTTTTTATTTTAATTTTATTGATCAACAGGTCTTTGCATATATTTAAAAACTCTGTTGATATAACCTCTATATCGTTTTTGTTTGATTCAATAATAAGAAATCCTTTTTTCAATGATTTTATTTTTTTAGGCCAATCTATAATTCCTATGGGTTAATATGTTTTTTAAATTGAAGCTTTAAAGCCTCAACAGGAATATTTGTGTAATCACCCTTCACAGTTAATTTATTAGAATCATGAGTGACAGTTTTTGTGTTACAACTAACAATCTTTGAAAACGAAGTTTGACTATCCTTGTTATTGTTATTTTCCTTCTGTTTGGCCGAGATTTTCTATTCATGATCTAATTCTCCTTGAATTTTTTGACTAGATCAAGAACCTATTTTAAGCACTCCTAAATTCCTTAATTTAATTGAGGAAGTTTATCAAGCTTGATATAATCACTTTTGGGTTAATACGGGTGGTCTATACCGAGTCCTTTGTTTGTAAACCCAAAGAGCCTTCTGAGTAACGGTAAAGGGCAGTATAAGTATATGACTTTACCTGGAAACAGACCCTGCATACAGAGAATTGCAATACGAGACATTCTCATTCTTCCTTTCACCAGCTCCCGTGTAACACCTTAGATCTGTTTATATTGTTAGCGTGGTTCCTCCCTCCCTTCATAGGGAGGAACCCCGCGTATAAAATTGATCTCATGAAACAATCCGGAAGTGCCGACTAGAAAATTTCGCGTTTCAGAACCCCTAGAGACCGAAAATAACGGTGGTTCAAATTTGTATATATATATATATATATATATATATATATATATTTGTCTGTTATTTGAAAGGTCAAGTTCGTTAACCAGCAAAATCCGCCCACTGGAAGATGGCGTTTGGGGCGAAATTCGCGCAAATAAAATCGCAACGCTTACATTTTTGAGTTCATATGCTTGTAAGTACTCGTTTTGTAGGCTTCTTGGCCTAGGAAAACGAATGAAACCGTTTTTAAGGCGATAGCTTTAACCGTTTTCGAGAAAATTGGGAACATAGTTGCTGAATAACGTTTTTGGTTTTGGTACATAAAATCATGGGATTCAGTTGAAACATTTTTTGCATGTTCAAATTTTATCAAAACTAATATCTTAAACCTTTGGTTACGTTTGGAGTTAAGGAAGGGTTAGAATAAAATATTTTATGAACAGACATGAAAAGTTTTGGGAACTTCGTATATTTTCATTAATATCTCGAACACGGTTGGGAAATGTTCATAAGTGGATAGAAACTATTGGAAAGCTTTCTAAATTCTCTACAGAAAAGATTTTGAAACAAGTTTTGATTAGGTGATGTCAGTCGAAGAAATAAGTGCTTAAAACTTCATATAAGTCTGTTTAGTTCTTATGAACGGGTGTTGGTCGTTCTTTTTGTAATTTTTGTCTCTTTCCCTTAGTTTTTTTATTGATTTTTATTTTTGTAATTTCTTATTTTAAGAAAATGTATTTGTGTGTAAAACAGGATAGGTAAAATGAGACCAATTTTCTATAGCTAGAAATAATGAAAAGTTTTGGGAACTTCGTATACTTTCATTAATATCTCGAAAACGGTTGAAAATCTTGGGAAGCGAAAGGTTACCATTCGAAAGCTTACTAAATGCTCTACAAAAAATGTTCTGACAAAAGTTTTAATTAGACGATGTCAATCGGAGAAATAAGTGCTTAAACCATTAAAGTAATTGATTTCGTTTATTCGAACGGTTTTTTTGTCTGTTTTTATTCCTTGTTATTTCTTAATTGCTTATAGTTGGATAATGTGTTTTAGAATAAAACTAGTTAAGTAAAATAACAAAAAAAAATTATTGTTAGAAATATAGATTTCCTAGATTCCAAGACCTTGTAACTAGCGGGACCCTTTCAAGTGTTGACCGACCCTTCCAGGTAAGATCGTAAATCAAGACCTTTCAAGACTGGTGGAACCAAAATAATAACTGCTTCTATTTTAACCTTCAGGCGATTCGCCAAAGTTGCGAAGCCTTATCAATAAATAAATATTTTAATCTTTCCAAATTAGACTAGGGATAAGAAAGGAACCGCGCTAAGATGATGCAGTTCCTGCGAGTCGGACTTTTATATCTCACCTTTCTCTCTATATTACCACTACGAATACCAAGTTTCGTTGAAATATAACAAATATTACGGCTGACATAGTCAAATTAGTGTTTTTGGTTCGGGGTAAACCCCCCCTTCCGGTGGACCGACTTTGGTGGTTAGCGAACTCGTTCAATCGTTTGCTAATTGAATGCTATATACCAAGTTTCGTGACGAAAAAACAAAAACTCTGGCCGCTATCGTGTTAACAGACACATATATACATATATATATATATATATATATATATATATATATATATATATGCATATATATATATATATATATATATATATATATATATATATATATAGATATATATAAATTTTAACGGGGGTCATTTTCGGTGTCTACTAGGTAGGATCGATAAAGATTTGAAGAAATTTTTCAAAAATTCCGTCATGAGTCCAACCTCAATAGCTACTTTCCTTCGGAGGAAAGTGCTAAAAGTAGTTTTTTTTAGAAAATTTGACCAAAATGTCAACGCAATAAACAAATGTCTCAAGAAAATTATTTAGTGTTATAAACTGATATTTTTTTTACTTTCCTTGATGTTAGTAGATATTCTTAATCGGTTAGGACAACTAGTAGTTAACGAAACACAGATTTTCGAGAAAAAAAGTCTACCAAAAGCTAAAATTATCTAGTGCTTCTTAGAAATTACTGAAGGAATGAATGAAATATTTGTCGAGAGGAACCCGGAGCAAAAAATGGGAGCGAAAGCTGTCCCGTTTCTTGGAAGTTTCCATGACATTCCTAACCATGGTTTTGGAGATTTCTGTGTTAACCTTGGTGGTGGCTGCCATATTAATACCACCATGGTGGATCTTGCTTCCATCTTGCTGCAGTAAAGGAATACAATACCGAGCTGTGATAGAGTCATTCCGTGTCATCCATTTTATTATTTATTACAATCATAAAGAATAATGTAGTTCTTGCATTTATGATAAGTGACGTCATAAAACCCCTTTCTCAGAGAATTCAAAGCACCTTAAGCTATTTATATGATATACTCCCGCCGTATTAACAATAAATTCTCTATTCATCATTTTGATTTCTAAAACTTTACATTAAAGTAAAGGTTTTTTATTATTTTAGCTTTATGTAATATTTTATTGTATTGATATTGTTCAGCGATTCTTTATTTACTAACTTTTCTAAGGACATAATAAGGTTTTTACCACTTTCCGAAGTCGGAGGAAAAATGTCTTCAAATCTTCATCGATACTATCTAAAAGAAACGAAAATGGCCCCCGTTCAAATTTATATATATATATATATATATATATATATATATATATATATATATATATATATATATATATCCTGCTTTGTGATGGGTTGTGAATGTCGGCAAACCTGATTGTGTCATCGTGTCGACACATTCGCGGGGTTTCTCCCTTAAGCAGGCCATTCACGTTCCGATTTGCAGTACGACTTAGTAGGACTACTAGTTGGATGGTCGACTCCACTCACGCTCCGACTTAGTAGGACTACTAGTTGGATAGTCGACTCCACTCATGCTCCGACTTAGTAGGACTACTAGTTGGATAGTCGACTCCACTCACGCTCCGACTTAGTAGGACTACTAGTTGGATAGTCGACTCCACTCACGCTCCGACTTAGTAGGACTACTAGTTGGATAGTCGACTCCACTCATGCTCCGACTTAGTAGGACTACTAGTTGGATAGTCGACTCCACTCACGCTCCGACTTAGTAGGACTACTAGTTGGATAGTCGACTCCACTCATGCTCCGACTTAGTAGGACTACTAGTTGGATAGTCGACTCCACTCACGCTCCGACTTAGTAGGACTACTAGTTGGATAGTCGACTCCACTCACGCTCCGACTTAGTAGGACTACTAGTTGGATAGTCGACTCTACTCACACTCCGACTTAGTAGGACTACTAGTTGGATAGTCGACTCTACTCACACTCCGACTTAGTAGGACTACTAGTTGGATAGTCGAATCTACTCACACTCCGACTTAGTAGGACTACTAGTTGGATAGTCGACTCCACTCACCCTCCGACTTAGTAGGACTACTAGTTGGATAGTCGACTCCACTCACGCTCCGACTTGCTGTCAAACTAGCGATCCAACTTTAGTCCTAGTCTGTTTTCACGAGTGTGTGCGTTGCTTCACTGTTCATTGTAATAATAGCTGGCTGTGGAAAAATCTAGTCAAAGATCAAGCACTGACTGAGCTAAGTTGGACAAATTTGATCCGACTCCGAACTCACGCTCCAACTCCGTCGCCAGTCGGATGTCGGAACTTCTAGTCGTCCCTCTAAATGTTCCGACTCGTCCAACTAGACTTCCAACAATCCAACAAGCTCATTCACTATCTGACTAGTGGTCAGGCCTCAGAAGCTTGTCCGCAAGTCTTTAGGCTGCACTTACATTGGACCCCTATTTCTCCCGATCTAATCCGATCCGATTTCGTTTGACCGACAAGGGCCAACGTGAGTGCTTACATTGGTACCGACTCGATCCGATCCGATTTACTCACAGCTCGTGAGTAATGACCTCTTAATGAAGTGGAAATGAGTGATTAATTTAAGAAATACCACCTAATAAGCATAGAAACCTTCGATTAGGTTGATTGGAGGCATCAGGGAGGAGCTAAGAGGCCAACCAATCTTCTGGTATATCAATCCCGTAAAAATTTAACAGTTAATTTTTAACTGTTACACTACGATAACAGAAGCATTAGTATTCATATTTTAAAATTATTTACAAGAAAGGCAGCTAGAAGGTTATAAACATTGTATGGTTATAAACATCTTTCCACGTAATTTAATAAACAAGGGAAACGAAAACCAAAAATGTGAAATGACAAAGTTGTTCTAAATTTTATTAGCTATCATTAAAACAAATTCATTGAAATCGGTTAAGGTATAGAGGTTGAAGACGTTTTTGAAACACAATAAGTAGTTTGGTGCCATTCTGCGTCGGCGGTCCGAAATCGGTCTAGACACAAACAATTTTGAACGACCGAGACTCGGTGGCCATCATATCGGATAGGGTCGGTACCAATGTAGGCACCTCCATTGAGATTCCTGTGAGAGTTTTTCTCCCGGCAGTCGGTGGCTATCGGATCGGATCGGGTCCTATGTAGGTGCACCCTAAGGAGGAAGGAAGGAAACCCTGAAACTGAAGATATCCTTATCTCCAAGTCGGAAAGCGGTCCAGCAGAGCGGTGTTATTCTGAATAAAGATCCCACCAACCAACTCCAGATTCTTTTTAATCAAGCTGCCAGTGTGTCTTGTACATTTTGGATTAACTTTATCTCAGATTTATCGGCTTCTTAACAAGCTCCTTTTATTGGCAAGTCTCGCTTCCCTTTTTTCTGCTGTCCCAATTATTCTTCTGCCATCTCCAAGACATGACCTCCTTCCCCCGACCTTGGTCCTGCTTCGGCGTATTCCCTGTCTTCGACAAGTCCTTATCAAACATATTATCCTGCTCTTGACCTCTTCCTTTATCCGGATGGTCGTTTTTTTTTGTATCAGACACTTGGCCATTTATCTCTTGTTTGTTTTTTTCTTATAGCGGTTTGTCGTCTTTTTGGCCTATTCAGAGCCTTGCAAGGAAGCTATCAACCTGTCCGCTTATCTTGGGCTGATAAAGGAATGGTGCAACAGCTGATTTCAATTTCCTTTCAATGTAGCATACTCCTTCTGAATACATTAACACATTCATTAATTCTCTTGCTTTAGACTGAAGCGATGTGCAGAATGTCAAGTGATTCACAAGAGCTGCTTATTCCCTAATCATTATCCAAACACAGGTATACTTCCCGTGAAAATTACGATCTACAATCGACGAATAATATTTTCCACACATTCTCTGCAATGACTCAATAAAAGCACTTTATCGATCATTCACACTTCAAAATTAAACCAAATACCAGAACTGTCAGTAAGGTCGCACAAGGTGGCTGATGGCAATGAATTATATTATATTATATTATATATATAAAATTCCACACTTTTTGATCGATTTTACCAAACTTGGCACACAGTTGGACCTTGATGTGGGGAGTGTCATAGCCTTGGTAAAAATCGTCTAGGACTCAAAGTTCGGATGTAAAGGGTTTGAAATTGTGAACTCGAACAATTACAAAAGAAAGAATTGCCAGAAATCCCCACTTAACGGAACATTATTCTATCATCTGTTGTTTTTATTTTTTTATTATTTTTTTAAATATAATATCAAGTCAAATATCTCGGTGTTAGTATCTACGAAACATGATCTTTATCTAGATATCAACTTATAAAACAGAAATAAGGTTCTTCAGAGCGCCTCAAATTGGGCAAAGGGACCGGGTAGCAGAGGGAACCCCCCATTCAAAAGTCTCTAAATTCTTTTTTATGGAAACAAGAGTGACTAGAAATTACAAAATTACCGCTAGATGTCGCAAAAAGCTGTCACTGTAGCGGTTTCAGCCCCGAAGCGCAGAAATGGCCTTGTCACAAATGTGGCTATCAGGCCACGGGACAGGATAGCCCGTTGTTTCGAACGTGGCTATCAGGCCAAAGGGCATGCCCCCTGTTGTCACGAACGTGACTGTCAGGCCAAAGGGCTTGCCCTCGTTGTCACGAAAGTGGCTGTCAGGTCACGGGACATGCTTGCCCGTTTACAGGGAAGAGCCTATCACTCCACGAGGCATGGCAGCCCGTTGTCACAGAAGTGCCTCTTACACCAAGAGGCATTGAAGCCCGTTGTCACGAAAGTGTGGCTATCAGGCTACGGGGCATGGCAGCCCGTTGTCACAAAAGTGCCTATCAGTCTCGAATAGGTTAAAGGCAACTTCTAGCCTTCAAGCATATTACTGACATTTCAAATCGTTTTCTTGATTAAGGAGTCGATTAACTCTTGATCAAGTGCCTGATTCGTCAGATCATTAGGTATGTAATCACTTTGAAGGAGTGAATTCCCCATAAAAGGCGAACACTTATCTAATAATTTCGTTTTATGATTGATCACATCTTTATTAATTTGTTTCCGAGTATCATGCTAAAGATCAATGAATGTTATTTGTTCTACCAATCAAAGGCAGTCATGTAAATATATGAAATAAAAGGTATCAAATGCGGTCATTTATAACTTATTATGCGGTTAATAACTCATTTCTCTGGAATTTATATACATATACATACATCGGTTTAAAATTTTGAGCAGTATCTTTTATGAAATGTGATATTGTATCAATATGATGACCGCTATCACTAAGTAGTTTTTACATGTATTGTGGTTCGTCTAATGCCTAGTTGACACGAGATTAATATTTTTCATTACAGCATGGAAACTAAACACTTCTACCTAAGTGTAAACAGGTTATTTTTTAGTGACAAGTGACAAGTATTAGTAAACCTCCCCCATCACCATTTTACTACGCCGTTGTCCCTTGCCTCATCTTGTGAACAGATCAACAACTGTAAAGTGACTACTTTTCACTAGCTAAATGAGAGTGTTAAGTTTGGACGGGCTATAGTGTACGCACCTGTTTCCTAACGTGACAACGAGTAATAGTCACTTGCCACTAAGCCAGCTAAGTGTCAGTTATGGACAAACCGCAGTGAACGCACTTATCCACTACATGTGAACGAGTATTTATCACTTGCCACTAAGCTAGCTAAATAA
Source organism: Gonocerus acuteangulatus (assembly GCA_946811695.1). Lineage (NCBI taxonomy): Eukaryota > Metazoa > Arthropoda > Insecta > Hemiptera > Coreidae > Gonocerus > Gonocerus acuteangulatus. The sequence continues at coordinate 7,139,889 of OX328127.1, read as the reverse complement.
GAGTGACAAGTATGGACAAACCGCTGTGAACGCACTTATCCACTAAATGTGAACGAGTATTTATCACTTGCTACTAAGCTAGCTAAACAAGAGTGACAAGTTTGGACGGGCTACAGTGTACGCACCTGTTTCCTAACGTGACAACGAGTAATAGTCACTTGCCACTAAGCCAGCTAAGTGTCAGTTCTGGACAAACCGCTGTGAACGCACTTATCCACTAAATGTGAACGAGTATTTATCACTTGCTACTAAGCTAGCTAAATAAGAGTGACAAGTATGGACAAACCGCAGTGAACGCACTTATCCACTAAATGTGAACGAGTATTTATCACTTGCCAGTAAGCTAGCTAAATAAGAGTGAGAAGTATGGACAAACCGCAGTGAACGCACTTATCCACTACATGTGAACGAGTATTTATCACTTGCTACTAAGCTAGCTAAAGAAGAGTGACAAGTATGGGCAAACCGCTGTAAACGCACTTATCCACTACATGTGAACGAGTATTTATCGCTTGCCAGTAAGCTAGCTAAATAAGAGTGAGAAGTATGGACAAACCGCTGTGAACGCACTTATCCACTACATGTGAACGAGTATTTATCGCTTGCCAGTAAGCTAGCTAAATAAGAGTGAGAAGTATGGACAAACCGCAGTGAACGCACTTATCCACTACATGTGAACGAGTATTTATCACTTGCTACTAAGCTAGCTAAAGAAGAGTGACAAGTATGGACAAACCGCTGTAAACGCACTTATCCACTACATTTGAACGAGTATTTATCGCTTGCCAGTAAGCTAGCTAAATAAGAGTGAGAAGTATGGACAAACCGCAGTGAACGCACTTATCCACTACATGTGAACGAGTATTTATCACTTGCCACTAAGCTAGCTGAATGAGAGTGACAAGTATGGATAGACCGCTGTAAACGCACTTGTCCACCAATGTGGGAGCGAATATTTATCATTTGCCACTAAGCTAGCTAAATAAGAGTGACAAGTATGGACAAACCGCTGTGAACGCACTTATCCACTAAATGAGAACGAGTATTTATCACTTGCTACTAAGCTAGCTAAATAAGAGTGACAAGTATGGACAGACCGCAGTGAACGCACTTATCCACTAAATGTGAACGAGTATTTATCACTTGCCACTAAGCTAGCTAAATGAGAGTGACAAGTGTGGATAGACCGCTGTAAACGCACTTGTCCACCAATGTGGGAGCGAGTATTTATCACTTGCCACTAAGCTAGCTGAATGAGAGTGACAAGTGTGGATAGACCGCTGTAAACGCACTTGTCCACCAATGTGGGAGCGAGTATTTATCACTTTCCACTAAGCTAGCTGAATGAGAGTGACAAGTATGGATAGACCGCTGTAAGCGCACTTGTCCACCAATGTGGGATCGAGTAATTGTCACTTGCCAATAAGCCAGCTAAATAACAGTGACAAGTATGGATAGATCGCTGTAAACGCACTTGTCCACCAATGTGGGAGCGAGTATTTATCACTTGCCAGTAAGCCAGCTAAATAACAGTGACAATTATGGACAACCGTAGTGAACGCAGTGTCCTCGAACGTGTGAATGAGTAATTTTCATTTGCCATATGACAGTTAGAAGTATGAGTTGACTGTAGTGAACGCACTTGTCCACCAACGTGTGGACGACTACTTTTCACTTGCCACTAAGCCAGATAAATAAGATTGACAAGTACGGACAGACCGTACTGAACGCCCAAGTAATTGTCACTTGCCACAATGCTAACTTAGTGAGATGAACAAGCGTTTATGACGCGTAAGCTAGGCATAAGTTTGTCTGTATGCGTTGAACTAAAAAATGTGGCACATATTTCTAACTAAATATCTTTACACTTCGAATTATAATTTAAAAAAAAAACAAACAACAACAAGCAATTAAAAAAGCTCCATAGGAACAAAAGTTGTACCTTGAATCACCTGTACATGAATTACAGTGTAATTTGAGGCTCCATAGAGACGTAGATAACGCGCTAAACTGGACAACATAGAATATAAATACTGACGTAGAGAACATGAAGCATGTAGGTCAGACAGTTGTAGAGAGGAAACAAAAAGACAACCTTAAACTTATGTAGAAACGTCAAATAGAAATTGTTTTAAACCCCAAAACAAATAAGCCCAAGTAATGAGAGAAGAAAAAGAAAGACCACCAACAATGCACACATCATAAACCCTGAGTGACGTCGGTTAATATGAACGGTTTCGTTAGGAGGGTTTATGTAATGGAGGTTTTATTTGTTTGACGTTGAGGGAGGCAATTACCAATCCAGCCCGAGGGGTGTCGAAGAAAAAACCCTCGGAAAGGAGGTCTGGAAGAAAGGCCAGGGTTCATATCTTCGGGGGTTTGTGAGCGGTTTCGTCACACACAGAGCGGTTTCGTCGAATTGGCCTGTGTATTGAAGCCACACACCGCGGTCCAAGCAGACTCTTCCTTTGCAGACTCGCACGTCATTCGGCCATTGTTGCCGAGGAATGACACACACAGCCGACTCGGCTGAAACCGCTGTCTGTGTCTTTAGCCTTAGTCTGCAATATTTACAAGTTTTCTCTGGTGAGATCCAGCGTCCCTCCCTCACTATTGAGCGTACCAAGTGCCCTGCAAAAATGCACTAGCCTGCTACAGACTAACGCCACACATTCAGAGAGTACATGCTGTGAGGTTTCCTCTTCCTGGAGGCACCATCGACACGTAGGCTTCTCTGTTAGTCCCATCGTTCACAGGTGTTTTCTTAACGGACCATGCCCTGTGAGAACACCGACTATCCTTCTTAGATCCATCTTGGCCAATTGAAGGAAATACCTTGCCCTGTCTTTTGAAATCTGGACAAGTAGCTTTGCCTGTCTCAAGCCTGGCTTAGCCTGCCAATACCTGTGTATTTCTTCTTGTTCCCAGGCATTTATTCCCTATCTGACATGGCTTTTAGATATTCCGTAGAATCGCTCAGGACCATAGAATATTTCCTCTAATCCCTTCTTTGCCGGATCATCAGCAAAGAAGGGGGGGTTCATGACCCAACACACAGTGTGAGAGTGAGAGGGGGAACAGAGAGAGAGGGTGGCAGAGAGTGTGGGGAGAGAAAGAGAGAGAGAGAAATAGAGTGAGTGTGTGTGTGTGTGTGTGTGAGAGAGAGAGAGAGAGAGAGAGATTTCAGTATGTCTCTCCACTAAAATGGTTCGTTTTATTTTAAAAATCTTTTATTGTTTTTTTTCTTTTTTTTAAATTATTATTTATTTTTTAATTTATTTTAAGTTTTTTGTACCTAAATTTATTTCGTTTTTATACTTTTTCCTAAATTATATTTATGATTATTATAATTTATTCATTATTTAGTTATTATTTCTAAAACTCTCAACGCTTAAAAGTTGACGTGTCCATACACATCTTCATATTTGCGAATCGCCATTGCTGCGGTCAAGCAATATAAGTAAAGAATAATAATAATATTTTAAAAATCTATACACTAAAGAAATCTAAAAACAATTATATAAATAAATAAATGAATTAATACAAAAAAAAAATTAGTGAAAAAAAAACTAAAAAAATAAATAAATAAAATCCTGACATGAATGATAATGAAGAGAGAGGCACAGCCTAATCCAGTTGCATGGATGTTCATTAGTGTGACTTGTTAACACGGTGGGGCGCTGACATGAGTTTTTTAGCAATAAATATTTCAGACAAACAAACCAGAGAGTGTACGCTTGATTTGGAGACACCAAATTTCATTCTCGAGTGCTACCTCAATAGCAAGTTGCCTATAAAGTTAACCCCCATTAAAGCACACTGCGCTTGCTTATCATCCCAATGTTCCAGACTTGTCCCTTTGTAGTCCTGTAACTCCCATACATTCAGACAGGAATACAACCCCTTGCAAGGTCCCCTGAATGCAGGCTGTCGAAGGGAGTTATATAGATTCTAGGTCGTGCTTCCAACGAGCATAAATCGGAATCACCCAAGGAGATATGCTGAGTCCGCACTGCTTTATCCCTTCATGCTTTTCCATTACTGTATTTTCAACAGTTTTATTACCAACCGTATACGGTATTAAAATGTAAATTTATCGCTCTGATACAATTGATTTTTAAGCCTTTATTTGGAATGGACGACTTTAATCTCGGTGAAAATCCCCAATAAAAACTGAATTGGATTTAAATTGGAATATGTGGGGCTCGATTTGGCGTTATATGTATTTATGGATTGACCTCCACCGATGTGTGCTGGACGAAGACAAGGTTTGGTTGGGATTCGGCTAGGAGGAATAAAACGTCAGACCTTCAGGAAGAAATCTGTTTTGGACGTTTCGGCTTCACTTTGGTAACCTTCTTCAGCACTTAAGAATGCCTGGGGGGGGGAGAGGAAGACCAAGAAGACATTTAGGTGACCATGGTTGAATGTATGAATCTCCAATACCTTCAACCATGGTCACCTAAATGTCTTCTTGGTCTTCCTCCCTCCCCCCTAGGCATTCTCTAGTGATGAAGAAGGTTACCAAAGTGCAGCCGAAACGTCCAAATTTGTATTTCATTCGAGAATCGCCCATCACTACTACGAATCGACCTAAATAAGTCTATTTGAAAACTAGATAGCATGAAGAATATATCAGTAACCTAAAAGTAGGCAAAGGAATAATTTTCAGCAACAATAATATTTAATGTAACTATTACTCATATCATATTGAAATATGTGGGTATTATTACATATACATATTGTTATATTAAGGAAATATATTTTTATGGAACAAACACAACACAGTTGCATTCTAAATTCTATAACATCTGTTTGTAAATTTAATAATAAAAACAAGAGCTTGTATGCAATACATATGTTCTAATAATTCTAACTATAACCATAACACATATATGTTTATTAAATGAGAAAAACTATTTCGTTTAGAGCTTTCTGCTCAAATTCAGGAACATAAATATGCTTTAGGTCCACCCGAAAAACCTATGTAATGTACTGTATAACATATAGTCTTCTTTTCCGTACATGGCCACTGCGCATGCGCGAACGCCAGCGGACACTTTTTTGTGACACCTTATTGTAACGCTAGGTCCACTCGAAAAACCAATGTAAAGTGCTGTATTATATGCAGTCTTCTTGTAACGGTTTTTCCAGTTTAGTCACCGCTAAAGCATATTTATGCTAAAAAAAAGGGAGAATTCTTCAAAAATGAGATTGGGTAACAAGAGTTGAGATTAAGTATTTGAATATTGGAAACAGATCGATTTTTTAAAAAGATTGGCCCTTGGAAATCGATCCTTTAAAAAGATCGGCTCTTGGAAATCGATTCAAAAAATATATGGATATATCGTGTTAAAAAGATCGATCTTTTAAAAGATCTATTCAGCTCGCCCATCTCTACTTTGTTGTTCTATAATCATGATGTATGATGATGACTCTCGAATCGGGTCAGCATATTAGAACTATGTGACGTGGAAATTCATCAAGTTTTCCATCTATTTCTGTAGAGCGGAAGGAGGAACATGAAAGAAAAGAAAACACCCACCAGGAAGGGGAAGAGGAATGAAAACAAACAGAATAAACGGGCGTTACATGGGAACATTTGACGGGTTTGGCCCGCGCACAGACAAATCTTTTTAGGAAATTTATTCATCCTCACTAGTAAACACCGGCATTGCTAAAAATAATTCGATCTGAAAAATATAGGTCGAATTATGAAAGCAGTTTCGAGAAAAAACACACCCAACCCTGGTCTTCAAACTGACAACGAAATGCGGAGAGTTTCATAGGCTAGTTCAAACTTTCATAGTTTCTTTTTTTCTTTTTTTTTTTTTTTTTTTTTTTTTTTTTTTTTTTTTTTTTTTTTTTTTTTAACGGCGCATCTACATCTTGGCCATTAGCGCCGGGCTATCTACAGGTTGCCACCCTTTTCTAATGCCAACAGCACGTAGTCGGTCACCCATTCAGGTATTGACCACGCCCGACGCTGCTTAACTTCGGTGATTTATGGGAACCGGTGAAAACTTTCATAGTTTTAACATTTTCGCTGCGGATGTCATTACGGAAGGACGCTAACGATCCTACCAGCTTACGAGAGTCCCTTCGGAAGGACACTCCTCCATTACTTATCCCTTTAGATTCAAAAGGATTGTAAATGGAGGGGATTCACTTTAGGGTCATTCCATGTCAAGTGATCCAAAATAAAGGGAAAATTTCCCCTCACATTTTTTGATTTTTTTAAATTTGGCTCATCAATAGTACCCCATATGACAATTAAAAATCCCAAATTTTAGAAATTTATCTTTATTAGTTTTCGAGTTATGAAAGTTTAAGTTTTTTAAAAAAGCACATTTTAGGACAGACACTTGACCATAAAATGTACCATAACTCCCAAACGAAATGAACAAGAGAGGTGTGGTAAAAAGCATTCGTTAGCGTATGCTGATTAAAATGATATATATCATGATTTATTTATGAAAATTGAAACTTTATGGTAATTTTTGAAACTTTAAAATTTAAACTTCTCGTAAAACACATGTTTAAAAATGTTCAAAAAATTTTTAATTTTTCTTTGATATTTTATCTCAGTTTTGTGTAAATTTCAAGTTGGGATCTCAATGGGATCATATATTTATTTTAATTAATAACTTAATCAAAGGTATCTTGTTGGTACGTAAAAAATTAAAAAAATTCAGAAAATGAAATGAAATCCATCTAATATAGATGCAAGAAGAAGAAGTAAAGAAAAAAAGTCCTTTGGCATACATCACGTTTCGGCTTTGGCATACATCACGTTTCGGCTTTGGCATACATCACGTTTCGGCTTTGGCATACATCACGTTTCGGCTTTGGCATACATCACGTTTCGGCTTTGGCATACATCACGTTTCGGCTTTGGCATACATCACGTTTCGGCTTTGGCATACATCACGTTTCGGCTTTGGCATACATCACGTTTCGGCTTTGGCATACATCACGTTTCGGCTTTGGCATACATCACGTTTCGGCTTTGTGTCCGAGAAAAAAAGTCCTTTGGCATACATCACGTTTCGGCTTTGTGTCCGAGAAAAAAAGTCCTTTGGCATACATCACGTTTCGGCTTTGTGTCCGAGAAAAAAAGTCCTTTGGCATACATCACGTTTCGGCTTTGTGTCCGAGAAAAAAAGTCCTTTGGCATACATCACGTTTCGGCTTTGTGTCCGAGAAAAAAAGTCCTTTGGCATACATCACGTTTCGGCTTTGTGTCCGAGAAAAAAAGTCCTTTGGCATACATCACGTTTCGGCTTTGTGTCCGAGAAAAAAAGTCCTTTGGCATACATCACGTTTCGGCTTTGTGTCCGAGAAAAAAAGTCCTTTGGCATACATCACGTTTCGGCTTTGTGTCCGAGAAAAAAAGTCCTTTGGCATACATCACGTTTCGGCTTTGTGTCCGAGAAAAAAAGTCCTTTGGCATACATCACGTTTCGGCTTTGTGTCCGAGAAAAAAAGTCCTTTGGCATACATCACGATTCGGCTTTGTGTCCGAGAAAAAAAATCCTTTGGCATACATCACGTTTCGGCTTTGTGTCCGAGAAAAAAAGTCCTTTGGCATACATCACGTTTCGGCTTTGTGTCCGAGAAAAACGCAAAAAACTAAAATAAATTATTAAATACAGGTCTATTAAAAGCGGTACGATTTTTTTTTAAAGTATATGTATCAACTCCACCCCCTCCTCTCGCCCTTTCACCCTCATCTCCTTAACCCCCCCCCCCAATATAGGAGTGAATATGCCTCTGATTTTGTGTGTCTTAATGAAATATTAGGTTTACATTTTTTTTTTTTTTTTTTTTTTTTTTTAAGGCGTGTCAACCTTAGGGTCATTAACGCCATCGAGTTTTATTATACTTTGTGGTGAAATATTTTCTTATTACTTTTGAATTTATTAAATGGTTAGATCAGCTTTTGAATTTTATTTAATTATTTATTATTGATTCTGGTTTATTTTTCTTACTGAGATTACTTGCAATGTAATTTTCATTGGCAAATATAGATACAAACATACTCAAAATGTACACATACACACGTACATACACACATGGACACACCTACGCTCATACACAAACCCATTTCCATTCTACCTTACTCACAAACATTAAACACACTCACCATTCGCTATCTGTTCAGTTGTATGCTTTAGATTTTATTAATTTAATTTTAAAGAGAACGAGGAGGTCGATACCTTAGCGAAAAGAGCTGTAAATGAAGGAATCCCATACCACATTTTTTTACCCCTCGACTTTTACTCCTAGTTTGGCATTAACTATCAATGGGGTTTTATAGTACATGGTGGGCCGGTATCTCGGCCGGCTCGATCTTCAGACCTCACGCTCATGGATTTCTTAGCATGGGGATACATTAAAGATTTGGTCTTCAAGGTGCCCATTGGCACAAGGGAGTACCTCATCCATCGCATCAGATAGGCCTAGGAACAGACTACAGCAGAGCAATGCACAAATGCCAACCAGTCTGTAAATCTGATGCCTGTATTGCTGCAAGGGACCAAACGTTTAAACAGTTTTTAAATTGATTTTAAGAATTGCAAATTTATTTTTATTAAGAATTTAAAGTTTTTTTTTTTTTTTTTTGTTTTAACACTTTCCTATGAACGAAAGTAGATATTTTAAACTATATTCAACTTACCGCTTTACATGGCGTCAGTTAATTTTTTCGAGCAAGACATTTTTTTTGGGGGGGGGGGATAGGTGTGAGGGTTGAAGATAAAACCCAATTTTAATAATTATTATGTAGGAATTATGAAATAGAGCCTTTTCACAAATGTGTTTTAGTTTTTTACATGTTTCTCGGAAAGGAAGGAAAAACGAGATATATGCCAAAGGACTTTTTTTCTTTCTTTTTTCATCCTGCATCGATTCCCGAAGTTAGGCCAGTTTTTTGGGGGGGGGCTGTATAAATTAGATGGATTTTATTTCATTTCTGAAAATTTCAATTTTTTAAAGTAACAACACAATAAAGTTAATAATTGAAATAAATATGATCCCATTGAGATCCCAACTTGAAATTTACACAAAAATGAGATAAAATATCAAAGAAAAATTACAAAATTTTTTGAAAATTTTTAAACATAAGTTTTACGAAAAATTTAAATTTTAAAGTTTAAAAAATTACTTTAAAATTTAAATTTTAATAAATAAGTCATGATATATAACAATTTAATCAGCATTTAATACACTAACGAATACTTTTTACCACACCTCTCTAGCTCCTTTCGTTTGGGAGTTATGGTACATTTTATGGTCAAGTGTCTGTCCTAAAATGTGCTTTTTTAAAAAACTTAAACTATCATAACTCGAAAACTAATAAAGATAAATTTCTAAAAATTTGGATTTTTAATTGTCGTATGGGGTACTGTTGATGAGCCAAATTTAAAAAAAAAATAAAAAAATGTGAGGGGTGGATCACTTGATATGGAATGATCCTTTAACAGCTCTAGATAAAGGCAGTTCTGGAAGATTGTTTATGAAAAAAAATGTCTACATGAAATATATATATATATATATATATATATATATATATATATATATATAATGTAATACGTTGGTAAGCGACTCCTTGTTCCAATCCATTTGGGACTGGATCCTAACATTCCTGGAGAGGCATAGCTTCCAAGGATATTCCAGCTTATGTAAACAAGGAGATCAAAAATTCACAATTCCTGTTCTTCTAATGAAGATAGTTCTAAAACTAAAAAAATGCTAAATCTTAATTATTGGCCCCTAATCTAGTCCCGTTAGTTTCCTTTCCTACTTCCTGGAGTAGATCTCCTCATTAGTATTCATAAAGATAGGAAGGGGTAAAGCCCTAAATCAGGAGGAATCTGGATTCAGTTCATTCTATTACATTAAATATATATATATATATATATATATACATATATAAAACATGTTAAAACAAAGGATGGCATACGTAGATAAATAAACTCCCACGCTGGAGGGTTACTCCAACGTGGAAAACATGAAAAAACATGTTAAAACAAAAAAAAAAAAAAAAGCACAGAGGGGGAATACCCTAAAAAGTCCGACTCGCAGGAATTGTGTCATCTTAGCGCGGTTCCGTTCTTATCCCTAGTGTCATTTGAAAAGCTTGGAATAAAAACTTTTGTTATTACTTTTATTATTAATTGTTATTTCTTTGTTTTGAAATTAGGTGGAAAAAGTAAACAACGCTGGCAAACATTTTTCAATGAAAAGGTGATTAGCACGCGGCAATCTTCAGGAAACTGTAAGCAGCCAAGGGAAATAACTCTTTTGCAAGAAACAAGTAAAACAACCACGATACACATTAACTTATCTTGTTTTAATGAAAGGGTGATTAGCACGCGGCAATCTGCAGGAAACTGTAAGCAGCCAAGGGAAATAACTCTTTTGCAAGAAACAAGTAAAACAACCACGATACACATTAACTTATTTTGTTTTAATGAAAGGGTGATTAGCACGCGGCAATCTGCAGGAAACTGTGAGCAGCCAAGGGAAATAACTCTTTTGCAAGAAACAAGTAAAACAACCACGATACACATTAACTTATCTTGTTTTAATGAAAGGGTGATTAGCACGCGGCAATCTTCAGGAAACTGTAAGCAGCCAAGGGAAATAACTCTTTTGCAAGAAACAAGTAAAACAACCACGATACACATTAACTTATCTTGTTTTAATGAAAGGGTGATTAGCACGCGGCAATCTTCAGGAAACTGTAAGCAGCCAAGGGAAATAACTCTTTTGCAAGAAACAAGTAAAACAACCACGATACACATTAACTTATCTTGTTTTAATGAAAAGGTGATTAGCACGCGGCAATCTGCAGGAAACTGTAAGCAGCCAAGGGAAATAACTCTTTTGCAAGAAACAAGTAAAACAACCACGATACACATTAACTTATCTTGTTTTAATGAAAGGGTGATTAGCACGCGGCAATCTGCAGGAAACTGTAAGCAGCCAAGGGAAATAACTCTTTTGCAAGAAACAAGTAAAACAACCACGATACACATTAACTTATCTTGTTTTAATGAAAGGGTGATTAGCACGCGGCAATCTGCAGGAAACTGTAAGCAGCCAAGGGAAATAACTCTTTTGCAAGAAACAAGTAAAACAACCACGATACACATTAACTTATCTTGTTTCAATGAAAAGGTGATTAGCACGCGGCAATCTTCAGGAAACTGTAAGCAGCCAAGGGAAATAACTCTTTTGCAAGAAACAAGTAATACAACCACGATACACATTAACTTATCTTGTTTCAATGAAAGGGTGATTAGCACGCGGCAATCTTCAGGAAACTGTAAGCAGCCAAGGGAAATCTTTTGCAAGAAACAAGTAAAACAACCACGATACACATTAACTTATCTTGTTTTAATGAAAAGGTGATTAGGACGCGGCAATCTGCAGGAAACTGTAAGCAGCCAAGGGAAATAACTCTTTTGCAAGAAACAAGTAAAACAACCACGATACACATTAACTTATCTTGTTTTAATGAAAGGGTGATTAGCACGCGGCAATCTGCAGGAAACTGTAAGCAGCCAAGGGAAATAACTCTTTTGCAAGAAACAAGTAAAACAACCACGATACACATTAACTTATCTTGTTTCAATGAAAAGGTGATTAGCACGCGGCAATCTTCAGGAAACTGTAAGCAGCCAAGGGAAATAACTCTTTTGCAAGAAACAAGTAATACAACCACGATACACATTAACTTATCTTGTTTCAATGAAAGGGTGATTAGCACGCGGCAATCTGCAGGAAACTGTAAGCAGCCAAGGGAAATAACTCTTTTGCAAGAAACAAGTAAAACAACCACGATACACATTAACTTATCTTGTTTTAATGAAAGGGTGATTAGCACGCGGCAATCTGCAGGAAACTGTAAGCAGCCAAGGGAAATAACTCTTTTGCAAGAAACAAGTAAAACAACCACGATACACATTAACTTATCTTGTTTCAATGAAAAGGTGATTAGCACGCGGCAATCTGCAGGAAACTGTAAGCAGCCAAGGGAAATAACTCTTTTGCAAGAAACAAGTAAAACAACCACGATACACATTAACTTATCTTGTTTCAATGAAAAGGTGATTAGCACGCGGCAATCTGCAGGAAACTGTAAGCAGCCAAGGGAAATAACTCTTTTGCAAGAAACAAGTAAAACAACCACGATACACATTAACTTATCTTGTTTTAATGAAAAGGTGATTAGCACGCGGCAATCTGCAGGAAACTGTAAGCAGCCAAGGGAAATAACTCTTTTGCAAGAAACAAGTAAAACAACCACGATACACATTAACTTATCTTGTTTCAATGAAAAGGTGATTAGGACGCGGCAATCTGCAGGAAACTGTAAGCAGCCAAGGGAAATCTTTTGCAAGAAACAAGTAAAACAACCACGATACACATTAACTTATCTTGTTTTAATGAAAAGGTGATTAGCACGCGGCAATCTGCAGGAAACTGTAAGCAGCCAAGGGAAATCTTTTGCAAGAAACAAGTAAAACAACCACGATACACATTAACTTATCTTGTTTCAATGAAAGGGTGATTAGCACGCGGCAATCTGCAGGAAACTGTAAGCAGCCAAGGGAAATCTTTTGCAAGAAACAAGTAAAACAACCACGATACACATTAACTTATCTTGTTTCAATGAAAGGGTGATTAGCACGCGGCAATCTGCAGGAAACTGTAAGCAGCCAAGGGAAATAACTCTTTTGCAAGAAACAAGTAAAACAACCACGATACACATTAACTTATCTTGTTTCAATGAAAAGGTGATTAGCACGCGGCAATCTGCAGGAAACTGTAAGCAGCCAAGGGAAATAACTCTTTTGCAAGAAACAAGTAAAACAACCACGATACACATTAACTTATCTTGTTTCAATGAAAAGGTGATTAGCACGCGGCAATCTGCAGGAAACTGTAAGCAGCCAAGGGAAATAACTCTTTTGCAAGAAACAAGTAAAACAACCACGATACTCATTAACTTATCTTGTTTCAATGAAAAGGTGATTAGCACTCGGCAATCTGCAGGAAACTGTAAGCAGCCAAGGGAAATAACTCTTTTGCAAGAAACAAGTAAAACAACCACGATACACATTAACTTATCTTGTTTCAATGAAAAGGTGATTAGCACGCGGCAATCTGCAGGAAACTGTAAGCAGCCAAGGGAAATAACTCTTTTGCAAGAAACAAGTAAAACAACCACGATACTCATTAACTTATCTTGTTTTAATGAAAAGGTGATTAGCACGCGGCAATCTGCAGGAAACTGTAAGCAGCCAAGGGAAATAACTCTTTTGCAAGAAACAAGTAAAACAACCACGATACTCATTAACTTATCTTGTTTTAATGAAAGGGTGAATAGGACGCGGTAATCTGCAGGAAACTGTAAGCAGCCAAGGGAAATAACTCTTTTGCAAGAAACAAGTAAAACAACCACGATACACATTAACTTATCTTGTTTCAATGAAAGGGTGATTAGCACGCGGCAATCTTCAGGAAACTGTAAGCAGCCAAGGGAAATAACTCTTTTGCAAGAAACAAGTAAAACAACCACGATACTCATTAAGTTATCTTGTTTCAATGAAAAGGTGATTAGCACGCGGCAATCTGCAGGAAACTGTAAGCAGCCAAGGGAAATAACTCTTTTGCAAGAAACAAGTAAAACAACCACGATACACATTAACTTATCTTGTTTTAATGAAAAGGTGATTAGCACGCGGCAATCTTCAGGAAACTGTAAGCAGCCAAGGGAAATAACTCTTTTGCAAGAAACAAGTAAAACAACCACGATACTCATTAAGTTATCTTGTTTCAATGAAAAGGTGATTAGCACGCGGCAATCTGCAGGAAACTGTAAGCAGCCAAGGGAAATAACTCTTTTGCAAGAAACAAGTAAAACAACCACGATACACATTAACTTATCTTGTTTTAATGAAAAGGTGATTAGCACGCGGCAATCTGCAGGAAACTGTAAGCAGCCAAGGGAAATAACTCTTTTGCAAGAAACAAGTAAAACAACCACGATACACATTAACTTATCTTGTTTCAATGAAAGGGTGATTAGCACGCGGCAATCTTCAGGAAACTGTAAGCAGCCAAGGGAAATAACTCTTTTGCAAGAAACAAGTAAAACAACCACGATACTCATTAACTTATCTTGTTTCAATGAAAAGGTGATTAGCACGCGGCAATCTGCAGGAAACTGTAAGCAGCCAAGGGAAATAACTCTTTTGCAAGAAACAAGTAAAACAACCACGATACACATTAACTTATCTTGTTTTAATGAAAAGGTGATTAGCACGCGGCAATCTGCAGGAAACTGTAAGCAGCCAAGGGAAATAACTCTTTTGCAAGAAACAAGTAAAACAACCACGATACACATTAACTTATCTTGTTTTAATGAAAAGGTGATTAGCACGCGGCAATCTGCAGGAAACTGTAAGCAGCCAAGGGAAATAACTCTTTTGCAAGAAACAAGTAAAACAACCACGATACTCATTAACTTATCTTGTTTTAATGAAATGGTGATTAGCACGCGGCAATCTGCAGGAAACTGTAAGCAGCCAAGGGAAATAACTCTTTTGCAAGAAACAAGTAAAACAACCACGATACACATTAACTTATCTTGTAGATGGAGATAGTTAGCCGCTGTAGAGATACGAAGACAGGTATAGTTGGGATTCGGCTAGGAGAAAAACGTCAGACTTTCAAAAAGAAATCTGTATTTTGGACGTTTCGACTGCAACAATGGCAGCCTTCTTCAGCTAAAAAATATATACAACTTATAAGTAACGAAATTGTACAACTAGTAAGTAAAAGAAGGCAGAAATGAGCGGAGTATATATATCAATACAATAAATTTTAACCAATCTTATTTTTAAAACCAATGAAAATACAGTAGTTGGAAAGTAAACAGCATGTAGAAAGTGTTAGTAAAAACAGTACAAAAAAAATTAAACAGTAAAAACAACGAACATTTTTTATGTAGTGAAAAACAAAATCTATTTTATAAGTGAAAACAATTTATAACAATTAATATATAGATACATACCACTAGAGAATGCCTAGGGGGGAGGGAGGAAGACCTTGATGACAACTTAGGTAACCATGGTTGAATGTATGAGGGACAGCAACTACACAGGGGGTTTTATAGTTTTGACTGGGGGAGGGGTGAGGAAGCGGTAAGTCGGTAAAGATGAAAGAAGAGCAATTGCTGGGTTGTAAAAGCGGGTTGTAAAGGTGTTAAGAGTTTTGGGACACACAGGTAGAAAAATTGTCTGGAGCCTGGGAACAAAGATAAAAAGGACGTCAGGACAATTTATGGAAGACGGCGGAGTAGGCAGGGGAGATGTTTTGTTTGTTGGTTTTGTAATTAATGTTGTTGGGGTTTAAGTTAATGTGGACGCATTCGGAAATCTGTCGTTTTTTGGTGTTTCGTTCTGTGGAAAGTATTTTTGTTTACACCCCTATCCCCAAAGACATCACCCTCAGACTGGAAAGACAATTTAATGAACATACCAAACAACTCCTACAGTTGAAAGAAATAGACAGAAAGACCCACCGCCAATTAATTTCTCACAACTGTCTGCCTCCCCGAGCTTATGGCCTCCCTAAAATTCATAAACCCGGAAACCCCCTCCGACCCATCATTTCGAATATTAATTCTCCCGCTTCCAAATTGAGTAAATTTTTGCTCCCCGCGTTACAAGCCTTAAGCCATAATAACCCGTACGATATAAAAAATTCTTACGATCTTATATCAAGATTATCTAATTTCACTGTACCCCCCGGACATATCCTGATCTCATTTGATGCCACATCCCTTTTTACCAACGTCCCTCTAACAAAAACGTTAGAAATTATCCAAAATAATTGGTCCTCTATAGAACCTCACAGCCCCCTATCTTTTCAATATTTTGTTGACAGCCTCAAATTATGCGTCAACAGTGGTTTTTTCAAATACAACGGACAATTTTACCAACAAATCGAAGGGTTAGCTATGGGAAACTGCCTTGCTCCAGACTTATCCTCCATCTTTCTTACTGACTTACTCAATACTTTCGTCCCACTGTTCCCCCAGGACATATCTTTCATTTGCAAGTATGTAGATGACCTCCTGCTAATTATCAACCCCGATAGACTAACTGACATACTAGACTGCTTCAACTTCTATCATCCCAGACTACAATTTACGGTGGAGACTGAACAAGACCAACAACTCCCCTACTTGGACGTTCTACTTATCAGACAGACTGACGGCACTATCATCACAAACTGGTATACTAAACCTACATATTCTGGACGTTTACTCAATTTCCACTCTTCCCATCCTTACCACATGAAAACCAATGTAGCTCGGAACCTTCTTCGCCGCGCCCTCTCCTTATCCCATGAGTCCTTCCACAATGAAAACTTGAATAAAGCTACCGAAATATTAACACTGAATCAATTCCCCCCCAACCTCATAAACCGGCTTATAAAACAAATAAAATCCCAATCCTTCAATGCCACCTCCCCCAATACCTCCCTCGAATCCTCCCTCCAGATATTTCGTTCCCTGACATACACACCAGGACTGACTGAAAAACTCACAAAGACTTTAAAAAAAGCCCTCCCGTCACTAAACTTTGGGTTAAAAACCACAAACAAACTAACTACATTGTACACCAAACTCAAAGATCCCATTCCCTATGACTGCACTACCCACTGCGTTTACCAAATACCCTGCCAAACCCCCTCCTGTAATGCAGTATACATAGGTGAAACCAAAAATTATATTCACTCCCGCATAACACAACACAAACGAACAGTAAAAAACAAAGAAATCCACAAATCCGCCCTCGCAAAACACGCCATAACAAAAAAACACACTTTCAACTTTGACGACACAAAAATACTTTTCACAGAACGAAACACCAAAAAACGACAGATTTCCGAATGCGTCCACATTAACTTAAACCCCAACAACATTAATTACAAAACCGACAAACAAAACATCTCCCCTGCCTACTCCGCCGTCTTCCATAAATTGTCCTGACCTCCTTTTTATCTTTGTTCCCAGGCTCCAGACAATTTTTCTACCTGTGTGTCCCAAAACTCTTAACACCTTTACAACCCGCTTTTACAACCCAGCAATTGCTCTTCTTTCATCTTTACCGACTTACCGCTTCCTCACCCCTCCCCCAGTCAAAACTATAAAACCCCCTGTGTAGTTGCTGTCCCTCATACATTCAACCATGGTTACCTAAGTTGTCATCAAGGTCTTCCTCCCTCCCCCCTAGGCATTCTCTAGTGGTATGTATCTATATATTAATTGTTATAAATTGTTTTCACTTATAAAATAGATTTTGTTTTTCACTACATAAAAAATGTTCGTTGTTTTTACTGTTTAATTTTTTTTGTACTGTTTTTACTAACACTTTCTACATGCTGTTTAATTTCCAACTACTGTATTTTCATTGGTTTTAAAAATAAGATTGGTTAAAATTTATTGTATTGATATATATACTCCGCTCATTTCTGCCTTCTTTTACTTACTAGTTGTACAATTTCGTTACTTATAAGTTGTATATATTTTTTAGCTGAAGAAGGCTGCCATTGTTGCAGTCGAAACGTCCAAAATACAGATTTCTTTTTGAAAGTCTGACGTTTTTCTCCTAGCCGAATCCCAACTATACCTGTCTTCTTAACTTATCTTGTTTTAATGAAAGGGTGATTAGCACGCGGCAATCTGCAGGAAACTGTAAGCAGCCAAGGGAAATAACTCTTTTGCAAGAAACAAGTAAAACAACCACGATACACATTAACTTATCTTGTTTCAATGAAAAGGTGATTAGCACGCGGCAATCTGCAGGAAACTGTAAGCAGCCAAGGGAAATAACTCTTTTGCAAGAAACAAGTAAAACAACCACGATACACATTAACTTATCTTGTTTTAATGAAAAGGTGATTAGGACGCGGCAATCTGCAGGAAACTGTAAGCAGCCAAGGGAAATAACTCTTTTGCAAGAAACAAGTAAAACAACCACGATACACATTAACTTATCTTGTTTTAATGAAAAGGTGATTAGCACGCGGCAATCTGCAGGAAACTGTAAGCAGCCAAGGGAAATAACTCTTTTGCAAGAAACAAGTAAAACAACCACGATACACATTAACTTATCTTGTTTCAATGAAAAGGTGATTAGGACGCGGCAATCTGCAGGAAACTGTAAGCAGCCAAGGGAAATCTTTTGCAAGAAACAAGTAAAACAACCACGATACACATTAACTTATCTTGTTTTAATGAAAAGGTGATTAGCACGCGGCAATCTGCAGGAAACTGTAAGCAGCCAAGGGAAATAACTCTTTTGCAAGAAACAAGTAAAACAACCACGATACTCATTAACTTATCTTGTTTCAATGAAAAGGTGATTAGGACGCGGCAATCTGCAGGAAACTGTAAGCAGCCAAGGGAAATCTTTTGCAAGAAACATGTAAAACAACCACGATACACATTAACTTATCTTGTTTCAATGAAAGGGTGATTAGCACGCGGCAATCTGCAGGAAACTGTAAGCAGCCAAGGGAAATAACTCTTTTGCAAAAAACAAGTAAAACAACCACGATACTCATTAAGTTATCTTGTTTCAATGAAAAGGTGATTAGCACGCGGCAATCTGCAGGAAACTGTAAGCAGCCAAGGGAAATAACTCTTTTGCAAGAAACAAGTAATACAACCACGATACTCATTAACTTATCTTGTTTCAATGAAAAGGTGATTAGGACGCGGCAATCTGCAGGAAACTGTAAGCAGCCAAGGGAAATAACTCTTTTGCAAGAAACAAGTAAAACAACCACGATACACATTAACTTATCTTGTTTTAATGAAAAGGTGATTAGCACGCGGCAATCTGCAGGAAACTGTAAGCAGCCAAGGGAAATAACTCTTTTGCAAGAAACAAGTAAAACAACCACGATACACATTAACTTATCTTGTTTTAATGAAAAGGTGATTAGCACGCGGCAATCTGCAGGAAACTGTAAGCAGCCAAGGGAAATAACTCTTTTGCAAGAAACAAGTAAAACAACCACGATACACATTAACTTATCTTGTTTCAATGAAAAGGTGATTAGGACGCGGCAATCTGCAGGAAACTGTAAGCAGCCAAGGGAAATCTTTTGCAAGAAACAAGTAAAACAACCACGATACACATTAACTTATCTTGTTTTAATGAAAAGGTGATTAGCACGCGGCAATCTGCAGGAAACTGTAAGCAGCCAAGGGAAATAACTCTTTTGCAAGAAACAAGTAAAACAACCACGATACTCATTAACTTATCTTGTTTCAATGAAAAGGTGATTAGGACGCGGCAATCTGCAGGAAACTGTAAGCAGCCAAGGGAAATCTTTTGCAAGAAACAAGTAAAACAACCACGATACACATTAACTTATCTTGTTTCAATGAAAGGGTGATTAGCACGCGGCAATCTGCAGGAAACTGTAAGCAGCCAAGGGAAATAACTCTTTTGCAAGAAACAAGTAAAACAACCACGATACTCATTAAGTTATCTTGTTTCAATGAAAAGGTGATTAGCACGCGGCAATCTGCAGGAAACTGTAAGCAGCCAAGGGAAATAACTCTTTTGCAAGAAACAAGTAAAACAACCACGATACACATTAACTTATCTTGTTTTAATGAAAAGGTGATTAGCACGCGGCAATCTGCAGGAAACTGTAAGCAGCCAAGGGAAATAACTCTTTTGCAAGAAACAAGTAAAACAACCACGATACACATTAACTTATCTTTTTTCAATGAAAAGGTGATTAGGACGCGGCAATCTGCAGGAAACTGTAAGCAGCCAAGGGAAATAACTCTTTTGCAAGAAACAAGTAAAACAACCACGATACACATTAACTTATCTTGTTTCAATGAAAGGGTGATTAGCACGCGGCAATCTTCAGGAAACTGTAAGCAGCCAAGGGAAATAACTCTTTTGCAAGAAACAAGTAAAACAACCACGATACACATTAACTTATCTTGTTTCAATGAAAGGGTGATTAGCACGCGGCAATCTGCAGGAAACTGTAAGCAGCCAAGGGAAATAACTCTTTTGCAAGAAACAAGTAAAACAACCACGATACTCATTAAGTTATCTTGTTTCAATGAAAAGGTGATTAGCACGCGGCAATCTGCAGGAAACTGTAAGCAGCCAAGGGAAATAACTCTTTTGCAAGAAACAAGTAAAACAACCACGATACACATTAACTTATCTTGTTTTAATGAAAAGGTGATTAGCACGCGGCAATCTGCAGGAAACTGTAAGCAGCCAAGGGAAATAACTCTTTTGCAAGAAACAAGTAAAACAACCACGATACACATTAACTTATCTTGTTTCAATGAAAAGGTGATTAGCACGCGGCAATCTGCAGGAAACTGTAAGCAGCCAAGGGAAATAACTCTTTTGCAAGAAACAAGTAAAACAACCACGATACACATTAACTTATCTTGTTTTAATGAAAAGGTGATTAGCACGCGGCAATCTGCAGGAAACTGTAAGCAGCCAAGGGAAATAACTCTTTTGCAAGAAACAAGTAAAACAACCACGATACACATTAACTTATCTTGTTTTAATGAAAGGGTGATTAGCACGCGGCAATCTGCAGGAAACTGTAAGCAGCCAAGGGAAATAACTCTTTTGCAAGAAACAAGTAAAACAACCACGATACACATTAACTTATCTTGTTTTAATGAAAAGGTGATTAGCACGCGGCAATCTGCAGGAAACTGTAAGCAGCCAAGGGAAATAACTCTTTTGCAAGAAACAAGTAAAACAACCACGATACACATTAACTTATCTTGTTTTAATGAAATGGTGATTAGCACGCGGCAATCTGCAGGAAACTGTAAGCAGCCAAGGGAAATAACTCTTTTGCAAGAAACAAGTAAAACAACCACGATACACATTAACTTATCTTGTTTTAATGAAAAGGTGATTAGCACGCGGCAATCTGCAGGAAACTGTAAGCAGCCAAGGGAAATAACTCTTTTGCAAGAAACAAGTAAAACAACCACGATACACATTAACTTATCTTGTTTTAATGAAATGGTGATTAGCACGCGGCAATCTGCAGGAAACTGTAAGCAGCCAAGGGAAATAACTCTTTTGCAAGAAACAAGTAAAACAACCACGATACACATTAACTTATCTTGTTTTAATGAAAAGGTGATTAGCACGCGGCAATCTGCAGGAAACTGTAAGCAGCCAAGGGAAATAACTCTTTTGCAAGAAACAAGTAAAACAACCACGATACTCATTAACTTATCTTGTTTTAATGAAAGGGTGATTAGCACGCGGCAATCTGCAGGAAACTGTAAGCAGCCAAGGGAAATAACTCTTTTGCAAGAAACAAGTAAAACAACCACGATACTCATTAACTTATCTTGTTTTAATGAAAAGGTGATTAGCACGCGGCAATCTGCAGGAAACTGTAAGCAGCCAAGGGAAATAACTCTTTTGCAAGAAACAAGTAAAACAACCACGATACACATTAACTTATCTTGTTTTAATGAAAAGGTGATTAGCACGCGGCAATCTGCAGGAAACTGTAAGCAGCCAAGGGAAATAACTCTTTTGCAAGAAACAAGTAAAACAACCACGATACACATTAACTTATCTTGTTTTAATGAAATGGTGATTAGCACGCGGCAATCTGCAGGAAACTGTAAGCAGCCAAGGGAAATAACTCTTTTGCAAGAAACAAGTAAAACAACCACGATACTCATTAACTTATCTTGTTTTAATGAAAGGTGATTAGCACGCGGCAATCTGCAGGAAACTGTAAGCAGCCAAGGGAAATAACTCTTTTGCAAGAAACAAGTAAAACAACCACGATACTCATTAACTTATCTTGTTTTAATGAAAAGGTGATTAGCACGCGGCAATCTGCAGGAAACTGTAAGCAGCCAAGGGAAATAACTCTTTTGCAAGAAACAAGTAAAACAACCACGATACTCATTAACTTATCTTGTTTTAATGAAAGGGTGATTAGCACGCGGCAATCTGCAGGAAACTGTAAGCAGCCAAGGGAAATAACTCTTTTGCAAGAAACAAGTAAAACAACCACGATACTCATTAACTTATCTTGTTTTAATGAAAGGTGATTAGCACGCGGCAATCTGCAGGAAACTGTAAGCAGCCAAGGGAAATAACTCTTTTGCAAGAAACAAGTAAAACAACCACGATACTCATTAACTTATCTTGTTTTAATGACAAAATTACCAATAAAATAAACTTTCATTTGAAAAAAACAAAAACTGAGGCACACAGAGACCAAACCCTCTTCAAATAACGAAGTCGATACTTTCTCCGAATGACGTTGCTCTGTCACATGTTAAATAGAAACCGTTTTTTATAGGAAACGTACAAATCTTTAGAATCAATGCCTTACATTTAACAAGATTTCCCAACAGGTTTTGAGATATTTAAGAAAACATAGGAAAAATACTTCTATAAAACGTTTATAGATATAGACTTGAAATTGCTTTCGTTTCTTACTTTACGTCAAAAACATATCAAGGAACTGTTTCGTTTCGAGCCTTCTGCTCAAATTCAGGAACCTAAATATGCTTTAGGTCTACCTGACAAACCTATGTAATGTACTGTGTAACATATAGTCTTCTTTTCCGTACATGGCCGCTGCGCATGCGCGAACGCCTGCGGTCACTTTTTTGTGACACCTTATTGTAACGCAAGGTCCACTCGAAAAACCAATGTAAAGTGCTGTATTATATGCAGTCTTCTTGTAACGGTTTTTCCAGTTTAGTCACCGCTAAAGTATACTTATGCTTAAAAAAATGAGAATTCTTCAAAAATGAGATTGGGTAACAAGAGTTGAGATTAAGTATTTGAATATTGGAAGCAGATCGATTTTTTTAAAAAGATTGGCCCTTGGAAATCGATTCTTTAAAAAGATCGGCCCTTGGAAATCGATTCAAAAAATGTTACATTACAGTGAATAAGTAGGAAAAAGGATTCAAAAATAAGAAGTAAAGACCTCTCGTCCACTGGAACCGAAGAGCTGGGAAATGAATTCGGACGAAAACGCACGAACAATCCAAACATCATGGGCCGCGTCCATTGGGCCCGTATCGTTCGTCCGTTTTCGTCCGAACTTGTGCGAAGTGCAAACCGATCCCATTCTCCTGGGATTTATAGTTGCGAGCGAGTGCGAAATGTTGTGGTTGAACTACTGCGAATTCGGACGAATCTTGAGGCAATGGACGAGAGGCATTCGTACGAATTCGGCCGAACGCCGATCGTCCGAATTCGTTGTTCGGAGTTCGCAGCTTTTCGGTCCCATTGGACGAGAGGCCTAAATATCAGCGACTGGAAAATCGTGTCTTTACAGTAAGTAGGGCGGTAATAGTACAAATAGGAAAACATCTGATCCTAGGATATAGTGATATTTTCAGTGATTAGAAGGAAGTATTATAGGTGATAAGTAGACCGTTGTAAATGAACGAAGCTTGGTAATCGGCACTCCTAATCCACTATCTAGGAAGGTTGGACACTAATGATTCTAAAGCGGCTGTTAGATCAAGTGTTGCCATGGCAATGGAAATATGAAGGGCGTGGGTGTGATATAGTGGTAATTGGAGAAAAATGGAAGACATTCTAGTCCAATGTGGTGGACGATGTAACGCACTGCAGGTAGGTTGTTACCTGTGATATGGTATAGTTAGCTCTATATAGAATACTATCCGAATACCCGTGCGTCGTCACGGCAGGAAAGTTGTTATTTTATTGTGTTAAATAATATATCATCAAAATTAACGCTACTATATAATTTTGTATAGTTTATTGCAGCACGGTTCCCGTCATACTCTACGTTGATCATCAATTGATAAGTAATCAAAGTACATCGGGGCGCTCCGGACTAGAGTCAAGAAACAGACAACGTAGAGATAACCCGTTATCTATAGGTTAGCAGTAACAGTATTTTAACCGTCACAGGTTAAAATTCATTGTAAAAAATTAATAGATGTTAAAATTTAAAACTTTATGGCTCCAAGGTGTCATTAGGAAACACCCATTATATTTGCGAGCATTACCAAGAAGTGTTCTGACTGGGGATGCTGATGGGCGAGGAGGCTGTGCAAGGGTTCGGGATATTATTACCTCGGATGGACCATTACCAGGGCGTAAACTCTATGAGGGACAAAATCACAGTTTATTTCCGGTAATTCAAGGTCTCCTATCATAATTGAAATGAACCGCAAATAAAAATAATATTATGAAATAGATACAGTACGGTAACAGCTGACCTGTTATCGTCCTAGCAACGCATGCTGCCTAGGCGTGCCGGCTCTCCTAATAACCAACCAAAAATTCAACCCCTCTAAAAATACTTTTTACTAAAATATTTGAATATCTTTTTTTTTTTATATTTATTTTATGAGCTTTTCGCAACTATAGCGACTTGCTCAGAACAAACATTACACATATATACATACATGCATATATACTTAGATACAACTTGGTTATTACATATGTGCATACAAACACATTATTATATATATACATCAACATCAACAATATATACATCATCATTATTATATATATACATCAAATCATACAAATATACATTACACTATGTTTATATAGTTTATTCTACTTCTAGACATAGGATAATACTATTCAGATTAAGATATAATAGAATAAATACCTTAATAAAGATATACTATCATAGAACATTAATAAATATATAATAGAGAAAGATAAATAAAGATATAATATAATAGAGCGTTAATAAAGATATAATAGAATAAATACATTAATTAAGATATAATAAAAACAAACAAAAAAAGGGGGGGCTTAGCTAGAATTTAATTTAACTTTGCTAGTTTTGTTTTGTCACAAGATATATATATATATATATATATATATATATATATATATATATATATGTACATACATGCATGCACACATGTACACATCTGCATACACACACACATATAACATATAAATAAACAATGGTATATTTTTTATATAAATAATAATGGTATATATAAACAAATCTCTATGGGTTGTTTTCACTCTTCTTCCTTTCTAAATGTATGCTATAATATGGTTAGTAAGTTTGTCTTGTTTAGGTAGTTCAATATCTCATCTATATATTTACTTCCATCGCCGAGTAATTCAGTCATATTGTAAGGTAAGTCATAGTTTTGTCACTGTAAACATTCAGTAAGTATGTGCTTTATTTTGAATATCTAAAAACCTTTTAGTGGTATTTGACAAATTTATAGCAGATTGCTCAAAATAGTTGCCTGATATCGGCTAATTGAGGTGGAATTTATTTGTAATGACTCCGGACCACGGATTTCGTGGATTATCGAAGTTGCACACATTGCGCCATGTTGGAGTAATACATATCGCACGAGTATTTCCAAAGTGACACAACTAAAAAACGAAAACTCAACTGAAAATGTGTCACTCTTGCCTATGTAAGGCGCAGACTAAAGCTGGCGCAAGAATAACAGAAATGCAACAAGAAACCCGGAACAATAACCACCAACATAGATTAAGGAGACAGTTGTAGTACGGCCTTCATGTTAATACAGTCATTACTTACAACTGCCATTGCTAGTTGTACATTCAATCTGTATACTTGTACTCAACAACTATCATTTATTTAGTTTTTATATTATTAGTGCGGTTCCTCCCACCCTCCATTTGGAAGGAAAACCGCTTATGGCGCAATCCGAAACTGCTGAGTAGACAATTTTACGTTTCAGAAAATATACAGTGGATCAAAAAAGTATTGGCACACTTACTTTTTTTCTGTTTCTTTTTGAAAAATTAAAAATTTTATTTTAAAACATTTTTGTACAATATAATATTCATAAATACAAATAATTGAAAAATAAAAATAAATGAATTATAAAGTGTATAAAAATAATAAACAAAATATCCTTTTTAGAGAGTCAAAAAAGTATTTGCACTCTTATTAATAATGTACATTATATTTAATAAATTTAATCTGTGTGCCCCTAATACTTTGTTATAATGCCATTGGCATCTATAACAGCCTGTAATCTTCTTGGCATTGAAGAAACAAGGTTTTGAGTTACTTCTTGGCCAATTTCATTCCATTCCTCAGATAAAGTTACCTTCAGGTCATTTTTTGAAGAAATTTTATTTTTTCTTATTTTAAGGTCCAAAAGATACCATAGGTGTTCAATAGGATTTAAATCAGGAGCCTGTGGTGGCGTTTTAAGTTGTCTCGGAACATTGTACAGCATCCACTCCTTCGTTTTGTTAGCTGTCTGCTTGGGGTCATTATCATGTTGGAAAATAAAAGTATCCTTTACCTCCAGCTTTACAGCACTACTGGCTAAGTTGGCCCGCAAAATGTCGACATATTTTTCAGCATTCATAATACCGTCAATAAAGGTCAAGTTTCCTATGCCATTCCACGACATGCATCCCCAAACTAGAACGCTTCCGCCTCCATGTTTCACAGTGGGCCTCACATGTCTAGCTTGAAACTCGGTGTTAGGTTTCCGCCAAACGTACTTGCGACCAGCAGACCCGAAAATATTATATTTACTTTCATCGGAAAATATTACCTCTTTCCAGAAGTCTAAGTCTTTATTTAAAAAAGATTTAGCAAACTCAAGTCGCTTTTTACGGTTAGTCTCGCTAATTAAAGGTTTTTTCCTTTGAACTCTGCCATAATAATTAAATTTGTGGATAACATTTCTTACTGTTTGTAAGCAGAAGGTTGTGTTTGAAGTTGACGCGACCTCTTCCGCTATCCTGGAAGCTGATGTTGTGGGATCACGCACAACAATTCGGTGTATGTCCCGTTTTTCCCTTTCACTGAACTTCGGTGGCCGCCCTGAACGAGGTTTGTTCAACACAGAACCAGTCTGTCTAAACTTCTTGACAATATTTCGAACAGTACTGAAACTAATTTCTAACTTATTCGCTATTTGTCGGTAACTTTTTCCTTTAGAATGTAGTTTTATTATGATATTTTTAAGAAAAGTGCTATGTTCACTGGTTTTAGCCATGATTATATTACAAACACAGAACAAAGACTGAGTTTAAATGTTATTACATTGACGTTTGTAATCCTCAACCCTTATCTACTGAAAGAAAAAGGATTACCTTGTTTTGACTGGAGCTAATGATAAACATTTAAGACTGCCAATACTCATTTGACTCTCTAAAAAGGATTTATTCTTTCTCATTTTCGTATACTTTATAATTCATTCATTTTAGCACTTTCCTCCGAAGGAAAGTAGCTATTGAGGTTGGACTCATGACGGAATTTTTGAAACATTTCTTCAAATCTTTATCGATCCTACCTAGTAGACACCAAAAATGACCCCCGTTAAAATTTATATATATATGCATATATATATATATATATATATATATATATATATATATATATATATATATATATATATATGTGTGTGTCTGTTAACACGATAGCGGCCAGAGTTTTTGTTTTTTCGTCACGAAACTTGGTATATAGCATTCAATTATTAAACGATTGAACGAGTTCGTTAACCACCAAAATCGGTCCACCGGAAGGGGGGGTTTACCCCGAACCCAAAACACTAATTTGACCATTTCAGCCGTAATATTTGTTATATTTCAACGAAACTTGGTATTCGTACTGGTAATATAGAGAGAAAAATGAGATATAAAAATAAACTAAATCGGTTCATACGGAGGGGGGGGGGTTTACTCCGGACCGACAATACCAATTCGCCACTACCAGCCGTGATTTTAGGTGTATTTCGACGAAACTCGGTATTCATAGTGGCAATCTACAGGTAAATATGTGTTGTAAAAATAAACTAAATCGGTTCATTAGGAGGGGGGGGTTTACTCCGGACCCAAATTACTAATATACTCATACTGGTCGTAATTTCTGCTGTATTGTAACGAAACGCGGTATACGTCGTGGGTAACTCATGAGAAAGAAGTGTTGTAAAAATCAGCTGAATCTGTCAATCGGAAAGGGGGGTTTACTTTGTAATATACTTCAATAGAAAAGCCAGCCAGACATAGGTTCACAAAGGCGCCGCAAGGAGCGCTAGAGGGACTGTATCCGGTTCCTGAGTTAGATCAAAATACGATAATATGAGGATTTTGTATTTATTACGTAGTGTAGTAGGTACCATGTGTAAACATAACTCTGGAAGCAAATTAATAATTTATCAGTTACTCATTACAAAATTAAAAGAGAACTATTCATGTTTTTGTTTTATTTATGTAGGATATTTTAAGCAAATTGTTCTGGAAAGCAGTCTACACTACCCAAATTCTGAGGAAAGTGCTTAGTTATGCAGCTCCTGCGTGACGGACTCTTTCTTTTCAAATTATTTGTATTCAGGAATATTCTATTATAAAAAAATGTTCAAAAATAAATTTTTAAATTTTTCAAAAAGAAACAGAAAAAAAAGTAAGTGTGCCAATACTTTTTTGATCCACTGTAGATCAGGAAAATAACGGAGGTTCATATTTGTCTGTTCGCTCTCTAACTAACTGAAAATTGGTCTAATTTTGATCACATTTGGTATAAAGATGCTTTGCCTAACTTAAAATATCAAATTTGTCTGTTCGCTCTCTAACTGACTGAAACTCCCCGAGGTTCGATATCTAGGGTTATACCTTGACAGCCGACTGACATGGAACCCTCACACGAGACTGAAAAGACAAGAACTGAACAAACGATACGGACTACTTAGACGACTTCTTGGACCCTCATCAAAATTATCGATACAGAACAAACTTACAATATACAAAACAATCATTCGACCAATATGGACATACGGACTTGAACTCTGGGGATCTGCAAAACCATCAAACATCAACAGAATACAGGCATTCCAGTCAAAAGTACTTCGTAAAATTATAAATGCTCCTTTCTATGTTTCCAACAAAACCCTTCACAATGATCTCAACATCCCATTCGTCCTTGACCTTGCTAAAACCCGATTCCAAATGTTCCACTCCAAATTGTCTTACCATCCTAATCCTGAAGGTCTATCCTTATCATCCGAATCCCATCCAGACAATCCTCCCAGGCGGCTCAAGAGACAGTGGCCACGAGACAATTTAATCATCTGATCTTATCGTGACCATCAAAACATTTACTGAGACATCTCTGGAAGTGCCAACAGTGGTTGTCTTCTTCCATATTTTGTATTATTTTTTCTTTTCTTTTATTTTACTTTTACAGTTTTTGTCAAATTGTACATAATATCTGCATGAACAGACTTGATTATTGTACTGCTAATAATTGTACAGATTTCAAATAAATAAATGAAAAAAAAAACTAACTGAAAAGTGGTCTAATTTTGATCACATTTGGTATACGGATGCTTTGCCTAACTTAAAATATCAAATTTGCTAACGAGCGGAATCCACCCACCGAAACATTTTTTTTTCGGCGAATAAAATCGTAGCTCTTATGGATTTTAGTTTGTAGGCTTCCAGGTATATTTTTTATAGTCTCTGCAACGTAGAGAAACGAATGAAGCCGTTTTAAAGCCGATATCTGTAACCGTTTATGAAAAAAGTTGATAACCCTAGTTTTTCTAACTAATTTAAGTTTGAGTATTCAGAAACCATTGATCCGGGTGAAAATTGTTCCGGACATTTGAAATTCATGTAAACTAAGATATTTAAATTCTGGTTTCGTTTGGAGTGAAGGATGTACAAGAAAAAAATATATTATTATCAGACGTAAAATGTTTTAGGATCTTCGTATATTTTCTAAATACCATGAAAACGGTTAGGAATTCGTGGTAAGAGGAAGATGACCATTCGATAGCTTACTAAATTCTCTACAAAAAATGTTTTAAAGTAATTTTTGATAGAACGATGTAAATCCGAGAAATAAGAGCCTAAAAATGTAAGTTTCGTTCTTCTAAACTTTTTTGTGTCTTTTGGTCTTACCCTAAATTTTCTGTTTTTTTTTCTTTGTTTTTATTTTATTTGCTTTTAACAGTACGATGAGTATTAAAATATGATAATTAATTAAACGAGAAACATATTTGAAATAGTGTTTCCAAGAGCGAACTCTGAGAAGGAAGATGGAGTCATTTCCGCCCAGGATATTGTCAATTTCCTGTTGTGGCTCCTAAAATCTAGTTTCTCTTTAAGATTTCATTGTACATTTTTCACGAAGGATCAGAATTGAATATCAACTGTTCCTATTTTAAACATTGAAAACTATACAATGGATAATAATAATAAAAAAAGCCCAATTAAGATAAATGATAAAATACATAAAAATAAATAATTGTTTGCAACTTGATGGGTTTTTGTAGCTTAGAAAAAAAGGACCCCTAGTTGCTGTCATACCGCTGACGTTCCTACCCACCCAAACACTCATTTAACGACATATGCTCATGATACAGCCATCTTTTCCTTCTCCCCTGATCCCGAAACAGCTTCCCTTCACCTGCAGGAACATCTAGACTCTGTTGAGGAGTGGTGCAACAGGAAAATCAAGGTGAATCCAGAGAAATGCAGCCAAATAACATTCACTATCAATAAAAGGACTTGCCCACCAGTTCACATATCCAGTCAAGAACTTCCTTTATCCAACGAAGTGCGCTACCTGGGATTAATACTAGACAGCAGACTAACTTGGAACCCACACACCCGACTGAAAAGACAGGAACTGAACAGGAGATACGGACTTCTTCGACGACTATTGGGACCTTCATCAAAACTCACAATACAGAATAAACTCACTATATACAAAACCATCATGAGACCTATTTGGATGTACGGACTTGAACTGTGGGGAACAACCAAAAGATCAAATATACAAAGAATACAGGCATTCCAATCCAAAGTCCTACGCAAAATAGTTAATGCCCCTTTCTATGTTTCTAATAAAACCCTCCATCATGATCTGAATATCCCCTTCATCCATGAACTGGCTAAATCCCGATTCCTAACCTTCCACTCTAAACTATCTGCTCATCCCAATCCCAGAGCTCAATCCCTCTCCTCTCAATCCCACCCCGAAAACCCTCCTAGGAGGCTAAAGAGATCTTGGCCTCGTGATCAACTCTGTAATTAAAGCGGCCAACTAGGAAGTGTCAATAATGATTGGCTCCTTCCAAACTTCTATTTTATCTTTTGATTTATTATTCTTATTATTATTACTTTTATTTTATTTGCCTTTTAGCTATGATTTATTTATTTATGTACTTATTTATTTTTATTATTTTCTTTTTGTTTCTGTAATTCAATTTAGTATGTACTATTTTTTCTTTTTTTTTTTTCTGTATTCTCATTATTTGAATTCATAAAAATGGCGTTACTTATCACAATTAACCAATGTGCTATATAATTTGTGCAGATGTTAATAAACGCTTTATTATTAAAAAAAAAAAAAAAAAAAAAGTTGCTGTCATATGAATAGCATGATGGCGGCTCTCACTACTCCTCTCTCTCTCAATGGAATATTGTCATTCCGTGTCATCCATTTTCTTATTTATTACAATCATAAAGAATAATGAAGTTTTTGCATTTATGATAAGTGACGTCATAAAACCCCTTTCTCAGAGAATTCAAAGCACCTTAAGCTATTTATGTGATATACCCCCGCCGTATTAACAATAAATTCTCTATTCATCATTTTGATTTGGAAAACTTCACATTAAAGTAAAGCTTTATTGTTATTATTTTAGTATTGTGTGGAATTTATGAAACATTTTATTGTGTGGATATTGTGCAGTGATTCTTTATTTACTAACTTTCCAACGATTTAGCAAAGCAACACCAAATGCAAAAAGTCCGTCACGCAGGAGCTGCATAACTAAGCACTTTCCTCAGAATTTGGGTAGTGTAGATTGCTTTCCAGAACAATTTGCTTAAAATATCCTACATAAATAAAATAAAAACATGAATAGTTCTCTTTTAAATTTGTAATGAGTAACTGATCAATTAATAATTTGCTTCCAGAGTTATGTTTACACATGGTACCTATTACACTACGTAATAAATACAAAAAACCTCATATTATCGTATTTTGATCTAACGCAGGAACAGGATACAGTCACTCTAGTGGTAGAAACCGCTCCTTGCGGCGGCTTTGTGAACCTACGTCTGACGGGCTTTTCTATTGAAATATATTACAAATTAAACCCCCGCTTTCCGAATGACCGATTCAGCTCATTTTTACAACACTTCTTTCTCATGAGTTACCCACAACGTATACCGTGTTTCGTTACAATACAGCAGAAATTACGACCGGTATGAGTATATTAAGAATTTGGGTCAAGAGTAAACCCCCCCTTCTAATGAACCGATTTAGTTTATTTTTACAACACATATTTACCTGTAGATTACCACTAGGAATACCGAGTTTCGTCGAAATATACCAAAAATCACGGCTGGAAGTGGCGAATTGGTATTGTGGGTCCGGAGTAAACCCCCCCTCCTAATAAACCGATTTAGTTTATTTTTACAACAGTTATTTACCTGTGGATTACCACTACGAATACCGAGTTTCATCGAAATATACCAAAAATCGCGGCTGGTAGTGGCGAATTGGTATTGTGGGTCCGGAGTAAACCTCCCCCTTCTAATGAACCGATTTAGTTCATTTTTATATCTCACTTTTCTCTCTATATTACCACTACGAATACCAAGTTTCGTTGAAATATAACAAATATTACGGCTGACATAGTCAAATTAGTGTTTTGGGTTCGGGGTAAACCCCCCCTTCCGGTGGACCAACTTTGGTGGTTAACGAACTCGTTCAATCGTTTGCTAATTGAATGCTATATACCAAGTTTCGTGACGAAAAAACAAAAACTCTGGCCGCTATCGTGTTAACAGACACATATATATATATATATATATATATATATATATATATATATATATAGATATATATAAATTTTAACGGGGGTCATTTTCGGTGTCTACTAGGTAGGATCGATAAAGATTTGAAGAAATTTTTCAAAAATTCCGTCATGAGTCCAACCTCAATAGCTACTTTCCTTCGGAGGAAAGTGCTAAAAGCGAATTTAACCCGGGAGAACTTGCTAGAAATTGTGGCTTCTGAGCTTCTATTTCATGCAGAAAATTTTACAAGCGTATTCCAATTTCTAAAACCCATCGGAGACCCGATGGCCGTGAGTGTTAAGGCGTGAGCACTTAACACTCCGTGCCAAAGGTCGTGGGTTCGATTCCCACTAGGGGTGGTGGCTTTTCTTTCGAAAAAAGAAAAGGCATCACTCCTATCCTGGCTAGAAAAGGGTGGTAACCTGTAGATAACCCATCCTAAAATTCGTTGTTAATAATAAATGGAAGTTAAAATTTAAATAAATAAAACCCATCTATTATATAAAAATGAATCGCTAAATGTGTTGGTAAGCGCTAATCTCGAGAACAACTTAACCGATTTCACTAATTCTTTTTTATAATATTCCTTGAAGTACGAGGATGGTTCTTACGGAGAGAAAAATTTAAAAAATTTCCTGAAAAAGTCTAAAAACAACACTTTTCGGGTCTTTTTCACTTCCTTAACGCAAATTCATTTTTAAATAAAAACATATGTTCTGAATTATAATATTTTTAACAGTTAACGTATTAGGTTATTTGTGTATAAGCAAAAAAAATTAAATAAATAAGAACATGTAATCACTAGGTGAATAGAATAATAATGCAATTTAAATTAATTTATATTTGCGTTAACGAAGTAAAAAAGACTCCACTTTTCTATATTCCCATACAAAAGATTCGTAATAATACTTAAAGGTCAATTTGTACTTTAATACCATAGCATAAAGTGTTAGTGGAGGGGTTCTGGGAAGGCAAAACAATTGAGTGACATTAGTATCGTATAAATATTAATGTCAATATTTGTCAATATTTATACGATGGTAACATTACTCAAAAACAAATTGTCTATGGTAAAATGTCACTAGAAATGTAAACATCTCTTTGCTTTGCATCTATAATATTACTAAATCTAAAAGCCACAAGTTTCTATAAAATTACTAAAGTGTTGTGTGTTTGTGACTTACTAAATATGCCTCCTATAAGGCGGAGGACAAATTCAGGCAGAAGAACCCGAAATGCAACGAATCAAATTAATTTTAAGTGTTTTATAAATTTTATTTTTTGGCATAATGTAATTGTTGACTTATTAACTTTCTTCTTTTATCTTACTAGCTGTCCCGGTGTCCCAAATAGCAGAATAAGTATTAAAAGAAAAAAATAATTAAAGAATCGACTGCTGGCGGTACGAAGTGCGCCGGGGTTTTATATAAATAAATGGACTTCCCGGCCTTTAGCGCCGTTCTATCTATAGTTTGTCGTCGGGTTTAAACATCCATGAAACAGCAGGATATTTTTCAGTATGCCCATCACACAAAAAGTCAACCTGTCAACGGTGGATCTCGAACCCACATCTACCGCATGATAGCCAAACGTGCTAGCTTTTAGCTCACGGGGAAATCCCGAATAACGTTGTTGAATGTATCTTTAACCCTTAAGTAGGGAGGTGGTTTACCTAACGTAAGTAGGGAGGTGGTTTACCTAACGTAAGTAGGGAGGTGGTTTACCTAACGTAAGTAGGGAGGTGGTTTACCTAACGTAAGTAGGGAGGTGGTTTACCTAACGTAAGTAGGGAGGTGGTTTACCTAACGTAAGTAGGGAGGTGGTTTACCTAACTTAAGTAGGGAGGTGGTTTACCTAACGTAAGTAGGGAGGTGGTTTACCTAACGTAAGTAGGGAGGTGGGGTGCTCACAACACCCCAATGAAAAAAATCTCTACCAAAAAGAAAGGTTTTTTAAAGTTAGCACCTTCTTTATTATTTCACTCTGTAGCCCCATTAATTATATTATATAACGAAATTATTAATTAAAATATGATACTTTTTTAATACTAAAATTTTAATTGTTTTTATTTATTCGTAATTTTTATTTTATACGGTTACCAAAAATATGATTTTGTTGAATAATGCAAAATTCTGAATAAAGTTAAAATTGATTATTAATGGATAGAAGAAGTACTTAATTTAAAATATATTTTTGCAAAGTATATAAATTTAATCTGTAAAATAGTTCATATCGCTTACTCTAAACCTTAACAACAAATGTGCTTTCAACAAATATGTCATTCATATACATAAATGATTTACAAAAAATCATTGTTTTTTCATCTAAATTTTGCATTCTTTGTGTCTTGGGCAAACGGTATATCTACCAGAAAGTCTAAGCTCCGTTTCTGGTGCTGCTTCTGGTGTCATCTTCCCGGTCATTTTGGCCACATGATGCATTTAGGAATTCAAGATTCTGCTCTCCTTTTAATTCGTGGTCTAATCAGGTAGAGGTATCTGATTCTTGACCACTATGCCACACTACGCTGATACTAGGGTCAGTAAAATTTCCTATTTGCAGGCACCCATTAAAGTTTGGGTAGGCCTAGGGACGGTCTGGGACTGCGAGTCCAACCCTCGAACGAAGACACTAGAAGATAAACTCAGGTCATCTAGATCTTGAGTTAAGTGATAAATCAGCCAATCTCGCTCATATATATATATATATATATATATATATATATATATATATATATATATATATATATAATTTCTTTATTAGGAGATACAGAGCATTTTCATACACTTCCATATTACGTATACAAATATGGGTCAGTTTATAATCGGGCGTCTCCTTTACTGGTTAAACTCCTGTTACTAACGGGTTATCTGTTTGTTGACACTGCTCCCAAGTGCCCCAGTGTCAAGAAACATTATACTCTGATTACTTATCAATTGATGAATAGCGAATAGTATGACGGGAACCATGCTATAAAAAACTAAAAAAAAATATATATTAGCGTTACTATTGATGATACATTATTTAACACAATATATATATATGTGAAAGTAAGAGTACGAGGTTGAGTGCATTGGCCCAGTGGTTTTCCCTGTGAGCGTAGGAGGACGTGTACTACCCGATGACTACAGTACATTATGCAAAATAGTATGGAATCTCTGGGTCAAGGACAGCATGGAGCTGTTCAACTCTCGCAAACCACTTTATCTCATGTACTACTTCCTATAGGATTAATCCTTATCAAATACAGTGAGGGGGGAATAAATACCACAAGCAAAACAGGGGGGGGGATTTAGTATATCAGATCATTACTTACATTTAATTATCTTTTATTAATATAGTCATAATTTGCATTTAAAAAATTATTTTATTTAGAGCCTTTTGCTCAAATTCAGGAACATAAATATGCTTTAGATCCACCTGAAAAACCTATATAATGTACTCTATTACATAAAATCTTCGTTTTCGTACATGGCCACCGCGCATGCGCGAAAGCCAGCAGGCACTTTTTTATGACACCTTTTTGGAACGCCTAGGTCCACCCGATAAACCAATGTAAAGTGCAGTATAACATTCAGTAATCTTTTTCGTACATAGCAACTGCGCAGGCGCGAACGCCAGCGGACACCTTCTCGTGACACTTTTTTGTAACGGTAGGTGCACCCGATAAACCCATGTAATGTGATCTATGAAATACAGTCACATTTTTCGTACATAGCCACCGCGCAAGCGGACACTATTATTGTGACATATACAAACTTCTTTTTCGTACATGACCTGGCCACTTCGCATGCGCGAACGCCAGTGAACACTTTTTTGTGACACATACAGTCTTTTATTTCGTACATGACCACCGTTTTGACTTTTCGCCATGTAACTTAATAAATCAAGCAAAATTGGTTCAGAATTATTTTCAAACCAGAAATTTTGATTATTTATTTATTTTAATTTTTTATGTCCATTTATAATTAACTACGAATTTTAGGACGGGTAATCTACAGGTTACCACCCTTTCCTAGCCAGGATAGAGCTGATGCCTTTTCTTTTAAAAGCCACCAGGCCTCCAGGCTTGTATTAAACTTTTACGTTATTTGTAATATAGCTAAATTTTAGCACTTTCCTCCGAAGGAAAGTAGCTATTGAGGTTGGACTCATGACGGAATTTTTGAAAAATGTCTTCGAATCTTCATCGATCCTACCTAGTAGACACCGAAAATGACCCCAGTTAAAATTATATATATATATATATATATATATATATATATATATATATATATATATATATATATATATATAATGTGTCTGTTAAAACGATAGAGTTTTTGTTTTTTCGTCGCGAAACTTGGTATATAGCATTCAATTAGCAAACGATTGAATGAGTTCATTAACCACCAAAATCGGTCCACCGGAAGGGGGGGGGGGTTACCCCGAACCCAAAACTCTAATTTGACCATGTCAGCCGTAATATTTGTTATATTTCAACAAAACTTGGTATTCGTAGTGGTAATATAAAGAGAAAAGTGAGATATAAAAATGAACTAAATCGGTTGATAAGGAGGGGGGGGGGGGGGTTACTCCGGACCAACAATACCAATTCGCCACTACCAGCCGTGATTTTTGGTATATTTCGACGAATCTCGGTATTCGTAGTGGTAATCCACAGGTAAATATGTGTTGTAAAAATAAACTAAATCGGTTCATTAGGAGGGGGGGGGGGGTTTACTCCGGACCCAAATTACTAATATACTCATAACGGTCGTAATTTCTGCTGTATTGAAACGAAAGAAGTGTTGTAAAAATGAGCTGAATCGGTCAATCGGAAAGGCGGGTTTACTTTGTAATACATTTCAATAGAAAAGCCCGCCAGACGTAGGTTCACAAAGCCCCCGCAAGGAGCGCTTTCTACCACTAGAGGGACTGTATCCTGTTCCTGCGTTAGATCAAAATACGATAATATGAGGTTTTTGGTATTTATTACGTAGTGTAGTAGGTACCATGTGTAAACATAACTCTGGAAGCAAATTTATAATTGGTCAGTTACTCATTACAAAATTAAAAGAGAACTATTCATGTTTTTATTTTATTTATGTAGGATATTTTAAGCAAATTGTTCTGGAAAACAGTCTACACTACCCAAATTCTGAGGAAAGTGCTTAGTTATGCAGCTCCTGCGTGACGGACTTTTATTGTTTGTGTTCGTGGTCTTTAAGTACGTCATTATGATAGCAATATAGGGCAGTTATCTGATAACATCTCACATAGGTCCCGTGGTGCCTGTAGGTTGTCTCTTTGTAGGTGTTTCACTGTTTAAGGTACGTTGCAAGTCTCGCACGTTGGTTTCTCTTGTTAAACATGTATGAGTGAGTGTGTAGTGTATGTCCGATTATGTTTTTTATCAATATCGGTATAATATTGATTCTAACGATATTGGTATCATTGAAACATGTAGAGTGCCGTTATTCCAGCCAGATCGCCGAACTGGTTGTCATAATGATTCATGAATAGGGCAAACTAATTGAATGCAAGATGAAAAGAAACAATCAACATCAGTACAATGGAATCATCAATTGAAGATATATTATTAACGGATCAATGATATTTCTAGTTAGCCAACCGTTATGTAGGTACTTCTCAATATCAAGCAGAAACTGGTTTGTTGTCCCAAGGAATTCTCAACGAATCAGTACTTGCAACACAAAACCTAGAGCTAGCTGTAGTAGGTAAAACCAGAGACCATAATTCCAAGTCATAATCGCAGGAGTTGCGTCTTATTGGCAGGATTCTTAAACAATCTTGTCCCTAGTGTCATTTGGAAAGCTTGCAACAGAAAGAGAGGGTCTTTTTTAGTACAGCCGCGCCAGTGATTTTATCTATTTAATATTTTTCAATAAAGCAGTCGGTAACAAGCCACGAAGGCCCTGAGGGGCAGATACTATAGAGGTATCTGGTTCATGACCACACGGCACACTTGGGTAATAGTGTGGTCAGTACTATGCTCCGGCCGCCTGATTTTTCTGATAGGTACTGCCAGGGAAGTCGAATTAAACCCATGAACGAAGACACTAAAAGGTAAAAATCTTTATAAACTGGTAAATAGGTAAACATATAATAATGGGTTATTTGAAAAAAAAAAAATGCTTTATTAAATTTTTTTAATAAAAAGTTCTCATGACTTTCCGATTTTTTTAAACAAAATACACGCATATTTCGTAGCTTGCTTGCTTAATTTGAATTATTTGTACCTTGAATTGGACAAAAAGAATTTTATTTATTTTAATATGAACACCTAAAGAAGTAAATTACAAAACTAAAATCGGTTAGGATTGTAAATATAGGAAATTTGGTACATAAAACTTGTTTTTTCATTTTTCTCAAAATTAATTTTTAGTGACATTTATCGTTTCTGCCCCTGGCCCTTCTTATATTTACATGCTCTACGAGACATTAACTGCTAAGGGGTCTATCGTGGTCTAGCGCCTTAGATTCATAAGCGAGAGATGGTGGGTTCGATCCCCACTGGCGGCAGGAATTTTCTCATCTTAGGGCTCACTGGGAAAATTCCTCGCTGCACACTGGATGTCGGCGCTAATGGCCCAGATTTACTAATAGCACTAGAGAAATGAACGGAACCGCGCTAAGATGACGCAGGTCCTGCGAGTCGGACTTTTTATTATCTTAAAGCAATAAATGCGTTGTTTATTTATGTATTACAATATTTGATACGGGTGGTTGTAGATAAAATATGCAAGAAATGAATGAATAATGGCTGTAGTAAATGAAACATGAATGGGAGTAGCATTGGCTGCGTGATACAGACCAATATCTCCATAAACCCACGCATCTAGGATAGCTTGTTCAGCAAATCAACTTGGGGTAGGTCAGTACGAAACATGACATAATGCCATACTAAACATAACGTACGTCTGTACAAAACGTCATGTTTTCCGCTAATAAACACGCTGTTTTTCCTGTGATATAACTGTGCTGTCAGCGTAAAACAATAACATTGATTTATGCATATCGATTCATTGCACGCTGCCGTATATAATCCTTGATTTATACAAATAATAACCACGCCGCACAGTTCCCATGATTATATATTCATATATTTGTGCATACAAAATCAGTTTGAAATATAAAAATCCGACTCACAGGAACTGCAGCATCTTAGCGTGATTCCGTTCTTATCCCTAGTCTCATTTAGAATGACTAAAATAGAAGCTGTTATTATTTTGGGTCCACATTTCTAGAAAGGTCTTGATTTACGATCTTACCTGGATGGGTCGGCCAACCCTCCCTAGGAAGGACCCCGCTAGGCAATTGAAAAGCTATATCTTGGAAATCCATATCTCTAACATTTATATATATATATATATATATATATATATATATATATATATATATATATATATATATATCTTCATTCGAAAATTACACAATACATCCAGTATTTTTTATAATTATTTTGTTCTTGATTACATATCTTGAAAGACCGATAGGAAAAAAGGCCCATTGGCCAAAACCTATTGTCTTGAACTTTTAAAACAAGTTACATTTACTCTTAAGGTAGCTATTTACAATCTCTCTAACATTAAATTGTTTTTCTTAACCTGACTTATTATCAAATACATTATCCAACTATAAGCAATTAAAAAATAACAAGGAATAAAACCAGACAAAAAGAACAGTTCGAATAAGCGAAATCAATTACTTTAAAGTTTTAAGCACTTATTTCTCCGATTGACATCGCCTAATCAAAACTTACATCAGAACCTTTTTTGTACAGCATTTAGTAAGCTTTTTAATGGTATTCTTCCGTTTACCAAAATTCTCAACCTTTTTCGAGATATTAAGGAATGTATACAAAGTTACCAAAACTTTTTATGTCTGTTAATAAAATATTTTATTCTAACCCTTCCTTGACTCCAAACGTAACCCAAATTTCAACATATTAGTTTTAATGAAAGTAGAACATGCAGAAAATGTTTCAACTGAATCCCATGATTCTAAGTACCCAAACCAAAAACGGTATTCAAAAACTATTTTCCCAATTTTCTCGAAAACGGTTAAAGCTATCGCCCTGAAAATGGTTTCATTCGTATTCCTTTGCCAAGAAGCCTATAAAACGAGTACTTACAAGCATATGAACTCAAAAACGTAAGCGTTACGATTTTTTTTGCGCGAATTTCGCCTAAAACGCCATCTTCCAGTGGGCGGATTTTGCTGGTTAACGAACTTGACGTTTCAAATTGGACGACGGATTTTTGTACCAAATTTCATCAAAATCGGACCATTAGGGCAGCTAGAAATGTTTCAGGGGTCCTGAAAAGCAAAATTTTCTAGTCGGCACTTCCGGATTGTTTCATGAGATCAACTTTATAAGGGGGGTTCCTCCCTATGAAGAGAGGGAGAAACCGCTCTAAAATCCGACTCGCAGGAACTGCGTCATCTTAGCGCGGTTCCGTTCCTACTCCTAGTGCCGTTAGTAAAGGAACAGAAGTAGTTATTGGTAGGTTTTGATCATTCGTGAAAAATATAAAATAAAATCTCAAAAACAAAGAAGTTTAAACCGTCACAACAGGAAACTCCTAAGAATCATAAGCGGAAATTACCCAATCCTCAAAGTTCGCTCAAGAAAAACACTATTACCAATATTATCCGTTTCTCATTTTCTCACCTTGTTTTCCTACAATACTCATTTTACTGTTAAATGCAATTAAAAAGTGAGTTAAACAGAGACTAAAATCCGTTCAAAAGGAAAAACTAACAATTTCGAAGTTTTAAGCACTTATTTCTACGACTGACAACGTCCCATCGAAAATTACTTTAGAACCTTTTTTGTAGAGAATTTAGTAATCTCTCGACTGGTCATCTTCCACCTACCACGATTTCCCAACCGTTTTCAAGTTATTTAAGAAAATATACGATTATCCCAAAACATTTTATGTATTTTAATAAAATATACGATTACCCCAAAACATTTTATGCATTTTAATAAAATATACGATTATCCCAAAACATTTTATGCATTTTAATAAAATATACGATTACCCCAAAACATTTTATGCATTTTAATAAAATATACGATTATCCCAAAACATTTTATGCATTTTAATAAAATATACGATTATCCCAAAACATTTTATGTATTTTAATAAAATATACGATTATCCCAAAACATTTTATGCATTTTAATAAAATATACGATTATCCCAAAACATTTTATGCATTTTAATAAAATATACGATTATCCCAAAATATTTTATGCATTTTAATAAAATATACTATTATCCCAAAACATTTTATGCCTTTTAATAAAATATACGATTATCCCAAAACATTTTATTCATTTTAATAAAATATACGATTATCCCAAAACATTTTATGCATTTTAATAAAATATACGATTACCCCAAAACATTTTATGCATTTTAATAAAATATACGATTATCCCAAAACATTTTATGCATTTTAATAAAATATACGATTATCCCAAAACATTTTATGTATTTTAATAAAATATACGATTATCCCAAAACATTTTATGCATTTTAATAAAATATACGATTATCCCAAAACATTTTATGCATTTTAATAAAATATACGATTATCCCAAAACATTTTATGCATTTTAATAAAATATACGATTATCCCAAAACATTTTATGCATTTTAATAAAATATACGATTACCCCAAAACATTTTATGCATTTTAATAAAATATACGATTATCCCAAAACATTTTATGCATTTTAATAAAATATACGATTATCCCAAAACATTTTATGCATTTTAATAAAATATACGATTATCCCAAAACATTTTATGCATTTTAATAAAATATACGATTACCCCAAAATATTTTATGCATTTTAATAAAATATACGATTATCCCAAAACATTTTATGCATTTTAATAAAATATACGATTATCCCAAAACATTTTATGCATTTTAATAAAATATACGATTATCCCAAAACATTTTATGCATTTTAATAAAATATACGATTATCCCAAAACATTTTATGCATTTTAATAAAATATACGATTATCCCAAAACATTTTATGCATTTTAATAAAATATACGATTATCCCAAAATATTTTATGCATTTTAATAAAATATACGATTATCCCAAAACATTTTATGCATTTTAATAAAATATACGATTATCCCAAAACATTTTATGCATTTTAATAAAATATACGATTATCCCAAAATATTTTATGCATTTTAATAAAATATACTATTATCCCAAAACATTTTATGCCTTTTAATAAAATATACGATTATCCCAAAACATTTTATTCATTTTAATAAAATATACGATTATCCCAAAACATTTTATGCATTTTAATAAAATATTTTTTTTTTGTACTTTCTTGACTCCAAACGCAACCAGAATTTAAATATCTTTTTTAAAATGAATTACAAACGTTTCGAACAATTTTTATCCGGATCAACCGTTTCTGAATACCCAAACTTACATTAGTTAGAAAAACTAGTTTTTAATAGAATAGAAAACACGGGTCTTTTTGCGAAGACCACATCCAGTTACTTTTGAAGTAGCAGTAGTGATTTATAACAATTACTCGTACTCACTGATAAGCTTACTGATTAGCTTACAGGTTCTTTGCTGGTTATCTATTACTACTTGACTCGTTATCTACGGTTATAATTCATATTAGATAATGGCAAGCAATATTTATTAATAAAAAGGTTAATATGATCAAAATCAATTCTCTCAACTATGAAAAAAGTTATTAAGCATTAAAGTTGACTGTTTTGCAGGTTATGAAGGATACCAAACAACGTTTTTTGTAAACAAACATATTTTATTCCTTTTCTCTCTCTCTCTCTTTTTTGGATCTTTTACATTTATTAAGCATTACATGCAATGCGTTTCCGCTCGCTACGCTACGCTCCACTCGCTCAAGAAGATATAAGAAAACTCTAGCCAATCCAACTTACAATTAATAGAATTCTATTAATTTAAGCGACTCTAGTCTATCCAACTCGCTAAAATTAATAGGATTCCA
The DNA here is from genome assembly GCA_946811695.1 of Gonocerus acuteangulatus. NCBI lineage: Eukaryota > Metazoa > Arthropoda > Insecta > Hemiptera > Coreidae > Gonocerus > Gonocerus acuteangulatus. The sequence goes on along the minus strand of OX328127.1, from coordinate 7,095,937 downwards.
TTAATTTTTCCGGGTAAGAAACCAATCCCTTTTTCTTTGTCAGGAACATCGCAAACTAACAGTAAAAGACTCGTTTTTTCTCTCTAACATAAGCAGAGCTTTTTCATAAACAAAAGCTACTTCACTGTTGAAGGTTACTTTTCTCCCAGCAAGAACGAATGCAATTGGTCATCGGAATCCTCCAATAGGAAGGCAAAGGACTTATGCGCATGTGCTGAATCACTGATACAATCACTACTGCTACTTCAAAATTAACTGGATGTGGTCTTCGCAAAAAGACCCAAAAACACCATTACCAATACGTTTCTCATTTTCATACCATGAAAATGGTTTCATTGATTCCCCACGGCGAATTATTTATGTAAAGTGTATTCCAAAGCCAATAAAGAAAATGCCGTAAGATATACGTTTTCTAACAAAAATATTAGAAATTATTTGAAAATATTAAAAGACAAAGAAATAAATATTTATTTTAATTGGGTCAAAGCACATGCTGGCGTAATAGGCAACGAAATAGCTGACTTTCAGGCTAAAGGTGCATCAAAAAGTCAATATATTGAGCCATGCTACAACAAAATATCAAAAAATAGTGTGGAGTATTGGTTAAGGGAAGTAAGCATCAAAAAATGGCAGGAGAGGTGGGATCAAACAGATAAAGGATCACATCTAAAACTGTTCATTCCTCACATCAACATTGACAACAAAACAACAGATTTAACGTTTACACTGACGCAACTTCTGACTGGCCACGGAAACACTAACTCGTACTTACACAGATTCAAACTGACAGACTCAAACACTTGTCTCTGCGATCATTACACCGAACAAACCTACACACATCTAATATACGACTGTAGACAGACAGCACAACACATACGACGAGAAATGCATGAACATTGACAACAAAACAACAGATTTAACGTTTACACTGACGCAACTTCTGACTGGCCACGGAAACACTAACTCGTACTTACACAGATTCAAACTGACAGACTCAAACACTTCTCACTGCGATCATTACACCGAACAAACCTACACACATCTAATATACGACTGTAGACAGACAGCACATATACCACGAGAAATGCAAAAACACCTAACAAATTGGACCATAAGCCCAAAAGCCCTTTATCAAAACCATATTCTCTATCTAATACTTTTTGGTAAGAGGATATCTGAGTCTAATGGCGCCTTGGATTCATAAGCGGGAGATGGTGGGTTCGATTCCCAACCTCCGGCAGGAATTTTATCATCCCACGGCTCGCTGGTAAAATTCCTCGCTGCACCCTGGATGTCGGCGCTAATGACCAAGATGTAGATGCGCCGTTAAAAAAAAAAAAAAAAAAAAAAAAAAAAAAAAAAAAAAAAAAAAAAAAAAAAAAAAAAAAAAAAATGGATATCTGAGCTGAGAGAGGAAGCCAAGCTATAGAGACAGGAAAGAAAAGCATTGTCTTGTTATTTAAGTGTCTGCATTAAGACACATTGTAGTTAAGTCTTATTGTATCATTGTTTTGTTTCGTATTTTTCTTATCAAATCATTTATTGTTATATTATTGCAAAAAAACAAAAAAACAAACTAAAAACTGTAACAGTAGCACATAAATGCATAAAATGCATGGGATGTGCAGAATACACAATAAACTCCCACATCGTAGGGTCACTTCCATGTGGAAATAGACAATACGTTTTTTTTCGCGGGCATTTTGACGAAAACCTGTAATGCGGTGAAATATTTTTTGTACCTTTGGAGGGAAGATGGGGGAAGGGCGTTAAAAAAATACAAATAGGGCGGAGATGAGATATTTTTTATTTATTTTAGTTTTTATACTTTCTTTCAGAGTTTTATTAACTTTGGCCTTATTTGTGAATCCTTCTTTTCAGCGGGCTGTTTAAGCCCGGATTATCTTTACAACCTTAAACTACCTGAAAAGTGTCAAACAAAAAACTTGACTTGGGACTTTCTTGCGCAAATAAGGTAATATTCCGTCATGTCCTTTTATTTATACGACGGTTGTGACTTTTTTGATGGGGTCTTAAAAAAAATTAAGGCCATTACCCACAAAATGAAATGTAATAAAAAAAGAGGCATTTAGGTCAGAGCATCTTACCTGACAATATGGCTTTAGATATGCATTAACACATATATATATATATATATATATATATATATATATGATGTATGGTAAATATATATTTGTCTGTTCGCTGTCTTAGGCTGAAAAATAGTCCGATTTTCATGAAATTTGTCACAAAACTGTTTTCCCTAATTTCAAAGGTCATATATCGTCGATACAAATGCAAACTAACGAATATGAAAAAATGCATCTTTCGTTGTCAATCTTTAATATTTTCTGCTGGGCTTATTTACGGCAAATTCTTCAATCTGACTTCACTCTATTAAAGGGAAAGTATTCCACTATCAAAAGGTCAAATCTGCCGAATATTTGACTGTCCAAAAAAAAGTTATGAATAAATACTTTTCCACTCTGAAAAGTGGTGATTTTCATATTCGTTAGTTTGCTTTTGTATCGACGATACGTTACTAGTAGAATCCGTCCACCTGAACATGCTTTTGGAGCGAATTGCGCGCGTAAAAAAATCGGAATGCTTTCGTTTTCGAGTTGATATGCCTTCAGCTACTGTTTTTATAGGTTCCTTAACGTAGGCAAACGAATGAAACCATTTTAGAAGCGATTTCTGTAATGTTTTTCTAGGAAGGTGGATAAAAGAAGTTTTTCTAACTAATTTTCGGTTTGGGTATTTACAAACGATGGATTTATTGGAAATGTTTGAAATTCATCCAAATTCCCATGTTGAAATTAGGGTTAAATTTATAGGTAAGCAAATGTTTGAAAGAAATATTTTATTTATATACGTGAACATTTTTGTGCTATGTTGAGTTGAATTGGCATACATACCCAAATTCTAAAATGAAAGATACATACATACATATATATATATATATATATATATATATATATATATATATATGTGAGTGTGTGTTTCATTTTACATTTTTTCGCTAAGGTTATTCATGTTCGTTTCGCCGGATTTCTCTCCTGCTTCTTCAGGATATCTTTAGTAAAGAGTATCGCTGGAGAGAAGCCCAAGAAATTTAGCACATATATATATATATACAATTAAATTTGAGTAAAAATGGAGCTATTTGATGTAAAAATAATGAGTATCATAATGAAACTGTACTAATTCAGAGTTTTATCATAATAACCTACCGTAATAGCCTTCATGCTTTAGTGAGGAGGATTGTGGTCTCCCAATATTACATTCCGAAGTGATAGTTTGTTTGAGTATCTCTTACCTGAAACAAAAATACATGTTTAATATTGGAATATATATAATCATAAAAACTAAATTGACATTAACTAAAATAATTTTGTAGGAATATATATAATAAGATATATTAGCAGTAGCTCAGTGGGTCCAACCTTACTGTTTGGGTATTAACTGGTATTAGCGAGTTTGACCAGAGGTCCCGGCAAAAAAGAAAAGCGTAGATGAAAGTACGAGATTTTGGTCAGTGACTTTCGCTGGTTTATTGTAGATGTACGACTGGTGCCGTTGTTTGTGGCTCGGCAGTTTCCGACGTGCTCTCTACCTTGTAGTCCGATTCCTCCTTAGTTGGTGATATGCTCTTGATCACAAGGTCCACCGAATCTAGAGAATTAGCTATATACTGCTAGCTGAATACCCTTGATTCGTCACGACAGATAAGTAGCTATTTTATTGGGTTAAATAATGTATCATTAAAATTAACGCTACTATATAATTTTGTGAAGTTTATTATAGCATGGCTCCCGTCAATTGATGAATATAGTAGGTATTCATCAATTGATAAGTAATCAAAGTATAATGTTTCCTGACAGTGGGGCGCTCCGGACCAGATATAAAAATAAATAAAAAAATCCTGGCATTGAAGGTCTTACGGAAAACCAGGGGTATGGAAAGCGTATTCGTATGACATGTTTTACATGGTAGGGCGCTGACGACTGTGAGGTTTTTCGCCCCAAATACTATAATTAAACCAACAACTGTTAATAACCGTTTTTTGACTGCAGATCAAGATGAGACATCGACTGACCGATTGCCGTCTATATACCTCCACGTACCTCATCAGGGAAGACGGAGGCTCCGACGCTTCGGGCTATCAAACCCCTTCTACCAGGCTCAACCTCACACCGTGACATAATGCATCGCCACGCTCCAGGGGTCTCTTTAGCCACCGGACTCCTGTAAATCTCTCGAGGGTTTACTTAATTCTGTTCATCGATAGTGTTTAGTGCGATTAGTGTCCACTGTACTGTTTAGCGTCCACTGTTTAGAACGGCAAGTATTATAGTAGAACAGCCTCAATAACTTGTTGAGGTCCGCTTGCAATTGAAGAAATCCTTAAGGAAGTTCTAAACGCGGTGGCGCCTGAATGTGAATGTGAAGAACTCGGAATGAGAACAGTCAAAACCAAGAAGAGTATGAGAAGGAAAGTGGATAAGTAGAAGAGCCATTCATGACGGGAGCTACCAACTCCTTATGGAATTGGCCTCTGAAGATACCATGGAATATTACTATGCTATCAGGATGCTGAAGAGTCATTTAATACATTACTAAACCTAGTAGCACCCGTCATACAGAAAGCACTGGACATGTGAGTACAGCAATAGTTTAGTACGAGTGATTAGTACAGTTGTTTAGTGATTAGTACAAAACACTTGTGGACAGCAATAGTTTAGTGCGAGTGATTAGTAATCAAACGCAAGTGATTAATAAACAGTGAATAGAAGCACGGTCTATCTTTCTGTTTAGTAGCCTCCACTAAACACACTGGGACCTATTTTATACCTGTTAACAGGTATAAAATAGCGTGTAATTTCACTTTTGCTGGGAAAGCTTTCACTTTTGCTTTAATTTCACTTTTGCTCTCGCGATAATCAAAGTGTAAATGGGCCTTTAGGCACACACCAAGGTATCAAAGGTGTGTAACTCCTGCACATAGGCCGTGCCTCCGTTAACCCATGGTAGAGTAAATTGCACCTACAGAATTCCAGGGCAGGTAATGTCCGGAATTCCAGAGTCCAGCACTGCTCTAAGCCGATTAGAGATAAGTAATTTCCTTATGATGATTAATTTAGAAAATTAACAATAACTCCAAAGATTTATCATTCCGCCTTGAGTAACTTCTTATCGCAATAAATTAACGTTTTAAGATAAAATCTTGCAAAGATTCCCAACAAATGGAATCTTGAACCGAAAGCAGGTTCTCTCCTTCAGCCCATCTGTCATCTCCATCACGGAAAATAAAGCTAATTTCTCCTTTTGAAGAGGTTTCGCTATTTCCTGGATGTCCATTTTCGGATTCCTTGACCAAATCCTGACCGATGATCAGAGGTTATTGACCGTCCTGACCGACTGCAGGTCATGGAGTATTGTTAGCGCCATCACATGACAGCTGCTATATATATCACACCTGTTCTCATTAGTAGACAATCCAACGACTCCAGCAGTCAGTCTTGGACAAAGATCTACAACATTTGGACGTTTTTAGACTTACGCTGAATTGGTATTGAGAACTTCAAAACTTAGAATAATCTTGAAGAATAATAACTATAATATAACATATAAGAAAAAAAGATCGAATCAAGAATAGGTAAAACTTGTCTTGGCTTATTAAGAGGTCAGGACGTAAGGAAAGTAATGACTCAATGAAGTCAGGATCTATGTGGATGTAATGAATGAGGAAGATCGGGGAGGTCAGGACTGCCGAAGTTTAGGATTAGGAGGGGTGAGAATTTAGGAAGGTCAGGACTGCCGAAGTTTAGGATTAGGAGGGGTGAGAATTTAGGAAGGTCAGGGCTGAGGGTACGTTAGGATTAAAGTAAGGATTCAGGGAAGCTCAGGATTATAGGGTTAGAGTACTCAGGGGAGGTCAGGACTGAGGAAATTCAGGATTCGCTAAAGGCGAAGGCTTAGGGACGTGCGCATACAGTGGGAGGACAGGATTTCGGGGGAGCTGAGGGCTCAGGGAGGTTTGGATATAGTGGGGGGTCAGGACTCGGGAAGTCCAGGTTTCGGGGGAGCTGAGGGCTCAGGGAGGTTTGGATGTAGTGGGATGTCAGTACTCAGGACGGACGTCCAGGTTTCGGGCAGCTGAGGGATCAGGGAGGTGTGGATATAGTGGGATGTCAGGACTCAGGACGTCCAGGTTTCGGGGAGCTGAGGGATCAGGGAGGTGTGGATATAGTGGGAGATCAGGACTCAGGACGTCCAATTTTCGGGCAGCTGAGGGCTCAGGGAGGTGTGGATATAGTGGGAGATCAGGACTCAGTACGTCCAAGTTTCGGGGAGCTGAGGGATCAGGGAGGTGTGGATATAGTGGGAGATCAGGACTCAGGACGTCCAAGTTTCGGGCAGCTGAGGGATCAGGGAGGTGTGGATATAGTGGGAGATCAGGACTCAGGACGTCCAAGTTTCGGGCAGCTGAGGGATCAGGGAGGTGTGGATATAGTGGGAGATCAGGACTCAGGGCGTCCAGGTTTTGGGCAGCTGAGGGATCAGGGAGGTGTGGATATAGTGGGAGATCAGGACTCAGGGCGTCCAGGTTTCGGGCAGCTGAGGGATCAGGGAGGTGTGGATATAGTGGGAGATCAGGACTCAGGGCGTCCAGGTTTCGGGCAGCTGAGGGATCAGGGAGGCCAGGATTCACGGGAGGTAAGAACTCACGAAAGGTGAAGGCTCGGGGTTTGTTACTCTGTAGATATTTCTGATCAATATGAACTAAATGAACTATTGTTTCATGATTAATCTTCTTATTGTTGAAATAGTATTGTTTTATTTAAGAAGATGTAAGATAGGAAATAGACTAAGTAGATAAAGGGAGTTGATTGAATGATTGGTTGTAGATTGTTAGGGAGAGATGCAACGGGGACTGCAGGAAGGACGTTGCAAGGGGATAGTGCAGATTGCAACACGGCTTGCATCAAACATTCTCTATGCAACTTTATCATCGGCCTTTCTATTCATTCGGGAACAATGGTTGCTCTCTGCAAATAGATTTCAAGCGTCCATACTTTAGAAGAGGAAAATATATTTTTATGAATGGAAAATGCATTTCTAGGAATGGACCTTGCATTTCTAGGAATGGACCTTGCATTTCTAGGAATGCAAGGGGAGGAATTCCAGGATTGGCAGATTCATTTATAGGAACTCAATATGAATTTCTTGAAATTTGAGATGCAATTCTACGAATATAAGATGCTTTTCTAGGAATGGGAGTTGCATTTATAATACTTGATTCTACACTTTTTGAAATTTAAAATGAATTTCTAAGAATTGACGATCCATTTCTGGGAAGTCGAGATGAATTTTTGGGAATGAAATTCGCATGCAAATTCACGAAGCATTTCTTAGAATGGGAGATGCATTTCTATTATTTGAACGCGCATTTCCAGGAATTTATTATGAACTGCTAGGAAAGGAAGATGCACCTCTAGAAATTGAAGACGCATTTCTACGAATTTAGTATGCACTTCTTGGGATGGAAGATACATGTGAATGAATTGATGATGCATCTCCAGGAATTTATTATGCACGTCGATGAATGGAAGATGCACTTCTATGAATTGAAGAAGCAGTTCTAGTAATTGAATTCAAGGACATGGTGTCCTTTACCTCCGGGGTACATGATATGTACCCCGGAGGTAAAGGAAAAAATAATCTGTTATCACGATGCACAAAAGATTTTTTTTTTTTCGCCACGTAAATTAGTATATAGTTTTCCTCTAGCAAACGAGATAAGGTTCGACGATTGAACGAGTTAAGGTATGTTAAGGTTTGTTAACGATTGAACGAGTTAAGGTTCGACGATTGAACGAGTTAAGGTATGTTAAGGTTTGTTAACGATTGAACGAGTTAAGGTATGTTAAGGTTTGTTAACGATTAAATGAGTTAAGGTCGGGTATCAGCAAAATCGGTCCATCTGGAGGTGAGTTTACTCCGGAAATAAAGTAGCTATTGCAACGAAACTCGATATTAGTTGCGGCCATCAGAATAGACAAATGTGTCGTAAAAAAAAACTAAGTCAGTTCATTAGGAGGGGGGGTTTATTCCTGGCCCCAATTAAATTAATGGTAAACTCATAAATAAATCATTCTTATCAAACTTTATTGTGAAGATATCGTCGATACAAATGCAAACTAACGAATATGAAAAAATGCTTCTTTCATTGTCAATCTTTACTAATTTCTGCTGGACTTATTTACGGCAAATTCTCGAATCTGACTTCAATCTATTAAAGGGAAAGTAGTACACTATTAAAAGGTCAAATCTGCCGAATATTTGACTGTCCAAAAAGAAGTTATGAATAAATGGTTTTCCACTCTGAAAAGTGGTGATTTTCATATTCGTTAGTTTGCTTTTGTAGTGACGATATAGTCGAACGTTGGTATAAGGAAAGTGTAGATGATCAGTTTTTATAACTACATTCGAAAGGGTGAAATTCTTTAAGCATTTTTTTTTCTTCAAATAAATTAATTTCAAAATGCTTCTCCCAAAATCCGGCGTTTTGCACCACTGTGCGGAGTTAGTCCATTCTGCCTGCAATCCAGTTAATGTCTTATCTCAAGTAAATAATCTAATTAAGATTTCTTGTCGAAATTCTTCGGGCCATTATTATTTGTCCTGTCCGATATTTACGAGAATCGTAAGGTTTGTTAATAGTGTCGAAACGAAATGGAAAGGTATTTTATTATCAATCTTATCAGATGTAGATAAGACTGAGTGGATATACTTGTATCTCCAACAAGTCCGTGGGGAGATCTGAAGATGCCGACGGCAGAAACGAAACCGTATATCTTAGTTGTCCGATCCTATAACTTAGCAGACACTAAACGGCAAGAATTAATTGATGTCCGTGTTACGCGGCGTTTTATTTCTATTCTTATTATCCTTTACGCCGATTCCTAGTGTCGTAAAGCTTTAAGAATCTGCCAGTGAAAGAGCTGCCGTCGTCTTCACTAATTTCCATACACCTGACGGTTACCCAAAGGGAGGGGGAGGAGCCTAGTTTTATGACCCCGTCTCGAAGGTTGTTTATGACCTCACAAAACCAGGGCACGGACAAAAACTTCCAAGTAGAATAGAAGTCGCTTCCCGCTTTAGTATATGGCGATTTTTTTTCCTACTTAAGAAAAAAAATATGTCCGCTAGTAAATTCCTTGAATAATATTTCGATGTTTATGCAAAAGAGAAACCTCGTAGTTTCCTATATTCTCGAGCTTTGGGAGAAATCTTTGTTTTCCTCAAAGGCATCAAGTGAAAAAAAGGTAAATTTACACATAAGCACACAAATAACAAAATGTTTTAACCATTAAAAATACTGCTATTTCCGTAATTATTTGTATTTCTTAACATATTTTTTTTTTTTAATTTTTCTCAACTAAGTTATGTATAATACTACTCATCATCAAGTTTAAAAAAAAACAACCTTTGTTTACCTAATATTCACTTAAAAAATTGGTCTACAACCTATTGCCATGATAAAATATTTTGCTTTCTGTTTTAATCATTCTCGTATTTAATTGCCTACATTTATTTTTTAATTAAAGAATACTGACAAAGAGCTTGCCAAAACGTTCCAAATGTATATTTTTCTGAAAATCTGAAGTTTTTTCTTAGCCGAATTCCAACAATTCCTTGAATTGTTATCACCTCAACGGCTGACTATCAGAAACCTAATTAATTAATTAACCTAGAAAGTGTACCTGGAAACCTATGAATGCAAAACTACAGGGTTTTTTTCGCATGAATTCCGCTGAAAGAAGACTGTTCCGGTGGGCGGATTTTACTCGTTAAGAAAGTGAACTTTTAAATTTCTTGAAATCGAGCCATTTTTGAGGTTGCTAGAACAGGTAGGGATATATATATATATATATATATATATATATATATATATATATATATATATATATATATATGTGTGTGTGTGTGTGTATGTGTGTGCGGGTGTGTGTGTGTGCTTGAACCGTATTAAGTGGCCTGAGCTAAAATGTGACCATTTTTATTCCGTATCTCCGGTTTAGGTCATTAATCTGATATTATGAACGGGTTTCCTCCCTAGAGATGTAGGAGGGAAAAGGTGTTTAAAAATTCCAAATTTTCCAAGTAATTCCACAGGTTTTGTATATTTGAAATTGACTACTTCGGATTGGTGCCAGCCACACCGTCCTACACTTTTTGAAATTTACTGCTGTATTTATTTAAAGTTTTTGCAGGCGCGTGTTGGCAACCCTGCCAACTCTCGGTATTTCATTATTCACCGAGCGAGAAAAGCATCTGTTTAAACCATATATTCATAACTTTCTTTGTAGTATAATGTTTTTTTATTCTTTTTTGAAAGGTAAAAATAATGGAAACGATTTCTTCTGAATGAAACGTTTAATCATTCTTGAGAAAAGTTTTTTTTTTTCTAAATCTATTCCAACGAGTTTGAAACATAAAACAATAGCATTATATTATAGAGAGAAAGAGAGAGAGAGAGAGCGGGAAAAGAGAAGAGAGAGAGAGAACAAGAGACAGACAGAGATAAAAAATTCGTCACGCAGAAACTGCATAACTAAGCAATTTTCTCAGAACATGATTATTGTACTCTGTGCATGCTTAAATTACCCTATATATATATATATATATATATATATATATATATATATATATATATATATATATATATACACACATGAATGGTTTTGCTCTTTAATATTTGGAATGAACAGCAGACCTCCTGTGCTCCTAGTGGTGGAAGTTACAACCAATGCTGGTTTGGCGGATGTTTGAACATAACAGAGTAAATCCCAAGTTCTAATGAACCGATTTAGTTGTTTTTTTGGACACTTCTTTCTTATTATATAGCCACAGTGTATACCCGACGTTAGCCAATTGGTAATTTGAGTCCGGAGTAACCCCCCCCCCCCCTCCCCATCTTCTAATGAACCGATTTAGTTTATTTTTACAACGCATTTGCCTATAAAGATGGCCGCACCGAATACCGAGTTTCGTTGCAGTACAACAATTACGGCAACTACTTTGGATCCGGAGTAAACTCCCCTCCAGATAGACCGATTTTGCTGATTAACGTGCTCGTTTAATCGTTTGCTAGGGGAATACTATATTCCAAGTTTCGTGGCGACAAAAAACAAAACAAATTGGCGTGTATCGTGTTAACTAACACAATATATATATATATATATATATATATATATATATATATATATATATACATATATATATATATATATATATACATATATATATATATATATATATATATATATATATACATATATATATATATATATATATATACATACATATATATATATATATATATATATATATATATATATATATATAAATTTTAACGGGGGTCATTTTCTGTTTCTGTTTGGTTGGATTTGAAGATATTTTTCAAAAATTCCATCATGAGTGCAACCTCAATAGCTTGTCTTCTTTGAAGGAAAGTATTAATACTATTATATAGTGTATTATTATTAATATTAATAGTTGTATTAGTAAGTAATATTACTGTAAATATCATATCAGTAGCAAAATTGCCAGTTGTAATGAAATGGTAGATTAATCGCTAGTATTAGTGCCAGAAAAAAAAATAATATATATATATATATATATATATATATATATATATATATATTAAAAAGACACATAAAAATATATATACATAAAAAATAGGAATAATAGAATATCAAAATAACAAATACTTTTATACCTTAGTGATTTTTTTATGGAAGTACATATGTGGTTTTCATATTCAATCGAATTTATTCATACCAGAAACATTTTCTGCTAAATACGAAAAAGCTGTATTGGAAACAAAACATTGTCCTCAACTAAAAATTTCAAATCCTTATAACCTGAATTATACTATAAACGGTTTTCTAACATCTCACTTCAGGGTGGTGATGACCTAGACGTTTTCTGCCCTCAATCCACCCAATCCTTTGTAGGAAAGTGCTAAAAGAGGTTAAGCCATGACCAATTTGTACTTTGAGAACATCTTGGTCATAGCTGTGAAGTGTTTGTCACTCAGTGACATCATCCTTCCAAAGCAAAGCCTTCCCTACCGGAACAATAGTAACCCGATGTGGAATACCTTGGTTACATCTAAATCCTATGTGTATTGTAGGAACACTTCTTACATCTGGTTAGATAAGAAAATCCCTTATCATAATGAATCATGATTGTAAGTAGAATGAATGACAAATGTCATGATGAGAACAATGTCCTTAAGGAGTGGAATGACAGACGAATGGTTATCACTCAGAATCATCACGGGATGAATGGGAGAAAAGCTATGAATCAGCTGTAGGCCATTATCACATTGGTGAGGAGTCACAATCATACATCTAAGGAGATATTTCACAAAACTTTTCACATTGGTCTGCCTCAGAGTATTGCAGTCTATCATAGGCAACATTTATTTTCATGTTTCCTGATAATTAAACCCCACAAAAGTGTCTGCCCTTTTGTAATTATTTTCAAATATGTTTATTGAAGACGCTGTTTAAATCGCAGCGTGAATAAAGCACTTCATTTAATATTAAAAATAGAAACTTGGTACTTAGTGGTTGTTTTTATTTGCATTTTAACCCCCTTAACAGTGTCTGCGCTATTTATTATTCATTCTAACATTGCCTTAATTTGCAATTTTTTTTTTACATTAATGATAGTTGGCTTCTGAATAAAACCAGAAGCACCTTTCCCTTAAGCGCAGTACCTGGTGTACCAATGTATGTCCAGGAAACACATATTTCCCTTCTTATCTACACCGGAGGTGTATTTTTTTTTTTTTTTTTTTGTTTCGTTTTTAACGGCGCATCAACTATTTGGCTATTAGCGCCGGGCTATCTACAGGTTGCCACCCTTTTATAATGCCAACAGCACGTGGTCGGTCACCCATTCAGGTACTGACCACGCCCGACCTTGCTTAACTTCGGTGATCTACGGGAACCGGTGTATTCAACGTGGCTATGGCCGTTGGCCGGAGGTGTATTATAACAAAATTTGAAGGACCATAAAACACTTCATGAAAAGTGCGTTGCGAGCTCTCCGACTAGGAACCGCGCTAAGATGACGCAGTTCCTGCGAGTCTGACTTTTTTTCTTACAAGTTTGGTCGTCAACAATAGCAGCTGCTCCTCATCTAAAACTGAAATTGGTCCCGTTACTGTAATTGTACAATATGTCTTTATCTTACGTCATTATTAAGTTAACTAGGGTAAACCATTTATAACAATTTATTACAATTACCAAGGGAGCAACTAATAACAAATAATCTTGGAAGCTCTTTATAGAAAAATAAAACAAAAAAAACAAAAAACACATTGATCTCCTCGGTTGTAAGGTGAACTACTTAGCATAAGAATGACAGTACATTAGTTGGGCCTAAAAGGCGGTTCTTTTGAACACCTAACAGCTAACAAATTAATTAATCCTATTTCTCAAAGTATTTCCCCCTACTACAGGCTAATTGTCCTCGGGAGGGGCGTATGTAAATTACCCAAAAGTACAAAAGAACTGCCGTGTTAACAGCTAAGCCCTACCTGGTTTTTTGTCTGGTCCCTCCTTCACCACCTCGCCCTCGGTCTTCTCAGAAGTATTTTATTGTGCTTTCGTAAGAATTCCTTCGGATTCCATAACCTAGGGCCTCCTTCTCTCAAGATTAATGCCGTCGAATCTCTTGGAGAAATCTATTTAGTCTCAGATAGACTTTCCCAAATAAATCCCCCGAGGCGGGTTTTTATCCCCTGATCGGTGATCCGTCACCAGCGGTAATAACGTCAAGAGAGTCTTGTACTAGAATATGTCCTATCTCGGATGACACAAGATAAATACCGACAAGCTGAGAATTGGTGTTAACACGACCGAGGTTTTTCTTTAGTCTTCCTCGAGGTCTACAAATTTAAAAGTGAATTGATTACAAACAAAACTCATTAAGAAATGTCTAAATCACCCACGAGCTTTCAAATAAAAAAATAGAGAAACCAAAAAAGGAAATCATGTATTATAAAAAATTCTTTTAGAGCCTCAAATTCAGAAACATCAATATGCTTTAAGTCCACCCGACAAACCTATGTAATGTACTGTATAACATATAGTGTTATTTTTCGTACATAGCCACTGCGCATGCGCGAACGCCAGCGGACACTCTTTTGTGACACATACAGTCTTCTTTTTCGTACATGGCCACGCCACTGACATGCGCGAACGCCAGCGGACACTCTTTTGTGACACATACAGTCTTCTTTTTCGTACATAGCCACGCCACTGACAAGCGCGAACGCCAGCGGACACTCTTTTGTGACACATACAGTCTTCTTTTTCGTACATAGCCACGCCACTGACATGCCCGAACGCCAGCGGACACTCTTTTGTGACACATACAGTCTTCTTTTTCGTACATAGCCACGCCACTGACATGCCCGAACGCCAGCGGACACTCTTTTGTGACACATACAGTCTTCTTTTTCGTACATAGCCACGCCACTGACAAGCGCGAACGCCAGCGGACACTCTTTTGTGACACATACAGTCTTCTTTTTCGTACATAGCCACGCCACTGACAAGCGCGAACGCCAGCGGACACTCTTTTGTGACACATACAGTCTTCTTTTTCGTACATGGCCACGCCACTGACAAGCGCGAACGCCAGCGGACACTCTTTTGTGACACATACAGTCTTCTTTTTCGTACATGGCCACGCCACTGACATGCGCGAACGCCAGCGTAAACGTTTTTTGTGAAAAAATTTCTCAGATAGTTTCTAGTGGTATAATTATAAAACGGGATAGGGACAGATTTTATGCAAAGTCCCAACAAGTAACACATCTACCCACATCTCTGAATGAGGTTTTTCGTTTGCTGGTTTTCCATTATTTTTGAGCTAGTTGGCATTCTCGAAAGGTGCTTGTTGGCAGGCCAACTTAGTTCTACATGGGCTGATAAACCTAGGAAAAACCAGTTTGTTGACACAAACAACAACCAGACCAAATGTTATCCATGAGGAAATCCAGTATTGCTTATTGCTAATTGTATCATGTAAAAGAATAGAGAGAAAAAAAAAATGTGTTCACATTAAATTCACTAAAAGCCTTTTAATGTGATAGAAATGAAGATTGAAAGTTGGACAGTAGGAATGTGTCAGATTTCGTCCTTGATTGGCCTAATAAGAGATTGGTGTTTGACCTGTCATTGATGGATTGGTTATTAAATCAAGGAGAACTGGATATCTACAAGATAATTAGCTGGGATTGTTTTACGGGGTTTAGAAAGTGGAAGCAAAACTCTAGCTGCCAAAGTAGCTGGAGACGGGGCGAACTCCAGAACCTGTGGAAGACAGGTCACGAGGACTAGGATGGGTGACCGTCTGGGAAAACCACGTGGGGTGATAATTAGTTGGGGTTGTTTTAGGGGGTTTAGAAAGGAGGAGCAAAACTCTAGCCGCAGAAGTAGCTATAGACGGGGCGAACTCCAGAACCTGTGGAAGACAGGTCACGAGGACTAGGATGGGTGACCGTCTGGGAAAACCACGTGCCGGGATAATTAGTTGGGGTTGTTTTAGGGGGCTTAGAAAGGAGGAGCAAAACTCTAGCCGCAGAAGTAGCTATAGACGGAGCGAACTTTAGAACCTTCGAGATCGGGTTAACGATATCCAACGCCGAAGGCCATAATTGCGTGGAATACAGGACCACCTGTTTCGGATGGGTGACCGTCTGCGAAAACCACGTGCCGTTGGCACTATAAAAGGTTGGCAACCTTTAGATATCCCGGCGTGAGGAACCCAGGAGTTGTTATGTTATCTAAGCTCTAAAGGAATAGAAGCAGTTATTGGTAGGTTTTGATCTTTTGAGCAAAATATATAATAAAATCTCAAATAGAAGTAACATAAGATTTTATCCTTCCTAAACAGGAAACAGATTGAATCCTAAGCGGAAATTACCCCATCCTGTTTATCAACGTTCGTTCTTAAAACACTATAACAATGTTTCTCATTTTCTTTACTTTATTTTACTAAAATACTCATTTTACTGTTAAATTCAATCAAAAAAAAAAAAAAAAAAAAAAAAAAAAAAAAAAAAAAAAAACAACCAATTAAAGGTATAGGTAAACAGAATAAAAACCCGTTGAAAAGTACAAAAGTAACAATTTCTAAGTATTAAGCACTTATTTCGCCGATTGACCTCGCCCCATCGGAAATTGCTTTAGGGTTGTTTTTGTAGAGAATTTAGTAAGCTGTCGAATGGTTGCCTTCCAGTAACCACGATCCCGATCTTTTTAGAAAATATACCAATATTTGTAAACCTTACATGTCTCTTATTAAAAATTTTTTTTCTAATACCTCATTACCACCAAACGGAATAAAAATTTGAATATCTTAGATTAGATGTTAAACATCTGGATTTAGTTTCTGCTGAATCAATCGTTTCTGAATAGTTCGGAAAAGTAGTTGTATCAATTTTTCTCGTAAACGGCTACGGATATCGCTTTAAAAATTGTTTTATTCTTTTTCATACGTTAGGAAACCCATGAAACGAGTACCTACAGGCATATGAATTTGAAAACGTAAGTGTTACGCCTTTTTTTCGCGATCTTTTGCTAATAATTTATATGTACCAAATGATTGGACGAGATCGTTAACCAGCATAATCGGCCCATCTGAAAGCGAATGTTTACTCCGGACAAAAATTACTAATATGCTCCCACCGGTCGAAATGATTCTTGTATTGCTAAAATATTCGGCATTAAAATATCTTGTAAAAATAAACTATATACGTCCAAGGATATTTTTATTTAATGTTAAGTGTTTTTTTTTTCTTTTTTTGATTGTTTGGCATGCTTATAGGCCACTTTATTTCTTTTTTTGATTGTTTGGCATGCTTATAGGCCACTGTATTTTTTTTTTGATTGTTTGGCATGCTTATAGGCCACTTTATTTCTTTTTTTGATTGTTTGGCATGCTTATAGGCCACTGTATTTTTTTTTGATTGTTTGGCATGCTTATAGGCCACTTTATTTCTTTTTTTGATTGTTTGGCATGCTTATAGGCCACTGTATTTCTTTTTTTGATTGTTTGGCATGCTTATAGGCCACTGTTTTTCTTTTTTTGATTGTTTGGCATGCTTATAGGCCACTGTATTTCTTTTTTTGATTGTTTGGCATGCTTATAGGCCACTTTATTTCTTTTTTTGATTGTTTGGCATGCTTATAGGCCACTGTTTTTCTTTTTTTGATTGTTTGGCATGCTTATAGGCCACTTTATTTCTTTTTTTGATTGTTTGGCATGCTTATAGGCCACTGTATTTTTTTTTGATTGTTTGGCATGCTTATAGGCCACTTTATTTCTTTTTTTGATTGTTTGGCATGCTTATAGGCCACTGTATTTTTTTTTGATTGTTTGGCATGCTTATAGGCCACTTTATTTCTTTTTTTGATTGTTTGGCATGCTTATAGGCCACTGTATTTCTTTTTTTGATTGTTTGGCATGCTTATAGGCCACTGTATTTCTTTTTTTGATTGTTTGGCATGCTTATAGGCCACTGTATTTCTTTTTTTTTGATTGTTTGGCATGCTTATAGGCCACTGTATTTTTTTTTTATTGTTTGGCATGCTTATAGGCCACTTTATTTCTTTTTTTGATTGTTTGGCATGCTTATAGGCCACTGTATTTCTTTTTTTGATTGTTTGGCATGCTTATAGGCCACTGTATTTCTTTTTTTGATTGTTTGGCATGCTTATAGGCCACTGTTTTTCTTTTTTTGATTGTTTGGCATGCTTATAGGCCACTGTATTTCTTTTTTTGATTGTTTGGCATGCTTATAGGCCACTTTATTTCTTTTTTTGATTGTTTGGCATGCTTATAGGCCACTTTATTTCTTTTTTTGATTGTTTGGCATGCTTATAGGCCACTGTATTTCTTTTTTTGATTGTTTGGCATGCTTATAGGCCACTGTATTTCTTTTTTTATAAATTTGTAGATCATGTACTTCTTGAATGATTTCATGAAAGTCCAACCTAGGTTTTAATGGGTAGCCGTTAAAAGGAAAATCATGCGGGCGGTTCAAGCATCAGGTGCCTCTAAAGTATCTGCCCATCTGGAATCTCCTGTGTGAATACATAATCGTGTCTCCATTAGACATTTTAAATTTACTATTTGTTAGTAAGTAGTTGTTCCCAGGTGGAATCGCATTGTAAAGTTCCTCAGAAGAACCCTGGTCTTCTCTGGATCTATTCAGAACCTCTTCATAAAGATCTTTTGAGTGTTTTGTAAAGAATGACCTATTCGTTGCCTGGTAGAGTGTAATCTTACATCCTCTGCGAACACTAGAGAGAGGAGTTATTAGAATCCTCATGTGGAGGTGGTTTGTAACAGTTTCCAGAAGCCCACAAGTAGAATGCCGGCATACAATAGGTAACACTATATCTACTGCTAGAATTACTAACACTCATGCTCTTACATCTGTTCCATTTAGCCTTGGGTAATTTAAGGATTAGCTCTCACATGCATAGTGTCCTTCGGTCGAAGAGTGGCCTATTCTTCGTCTTGTAGGAATTAATTTTCAGGAGAAAAGGCAAAATGACACTACTTAAGCTAAAAAGCTTTTCTTTTCTGTTACACACAACTCTTACATTTTTACTATGAGAAATTCTGATAGAATAGTGACATTAAGCGGAAAACTCCTGCACTCACAAAACCAAGCCTTAAAAAATAGTACAAAAAGCAATGGTGTGTCCATGGTTACTAGTATACATATATACATACTACAATATATTAAATATGGTTAGTATTACATAAGCTTTACTGTATATACTTATTAAAGCCTGTAGGATCGGGAGTATTTTGTATCCAAGGTCGTGGGTTCAATTCCCACTATGGGTTGGTGCCTTTTCTTTAGAAAAAAGAAAAGGCATCAGCCTTATCCTGGCTAGAAAAGGGTGGTAACCTATAGATAACCCGTCCTAGAATTCGGTATAATAAATTTTCCATACGATACGTGAAATACTATAAAAACTGATTATGTCTCGTTTAGGACCAGTGATTGTGATCCCTCTACCATTTTTTATATGGTTTAGAGTGGACCACTGGTGGTAAAGGACTGCAGAGATTTGTACATAGGTTAAATTGAAATTCAGGACTTATTACAGAAGCATAATTCTATGGAGGGGGGGGGGTGTAAAGCCAAAACTCAGGAACAATTTATGGTTAGTAGGTTACTTAAATTTTGATTATGGGGAAATGATGAGTGTGATGAGCTGCTGGGGTTGGTTGAGATGAGATGGTTTGCTGGATCTTTAGAATGATGAAATTAAGAAAGCTATAGACACCTTGAGGTGTCTTGAGTATAGTTCGTGCTTAAGCACTCCCTGCTACTTGCTGCATTTTCTTGCTTCTCCAAATCATGGTGGGCTGGCCAACTCCATTTCCTGCTCCCTTCGCTCGGCCTGGGTGGCTAGGATATTTACTCTTCCATAATGTGAGAGTAAACCTTAGGAAGTAAAAACTTAGTGATCTTCCACACTGCCAAACTTTGTCTAGGCGACTATATCTTCCGAACTTGTTTCTTCGTGCAGTTCGTACTGCCGCGGGCAAATAGTTCCCGGGCACACGGCTAGGTGGCAGCACCTGACGGGGTAAACTTCGTTGAGCGGCGTTTCGCGAACAACCAGAGAAGGCTTTGAGAGGTCAGGCAAGGGAGATAGTGTTTAATATTGATCAATACTTAGCCAAAGCTAAGGCTGAAAACTGATTATGTCTCGTTTAGGACTAGGGAAGGCTTTGAGAGGTCAGACAATGGACATGGTGTTTAATATTTATCAATACTTAGCCAAAGCTAAGGCTGAAAACGTTTTAAGCCTCCTAGTGATAATTTTATTTATTTATTGAGATGTCACAACGAAGCGATATGCTCTTTAGGTCAATGTGCGAACAAAGCTAACAATTATACAGCATTATACAAACATGTCTGGCAAATATAAACAATAGAGATAAGTTTACAATAGTGATAAGTTTACAATAGAGAGAAGTTTTACTGGGAATTTTCTGCACAGGGAACATAGTCCACGCCCTTTTCCTTCCAACTTAATCATCTATTTGAATACCCAACGTTATAGTCTAAATTGTTTTCAGCCTTAGCTTTGACTAAGTATTAGACACTACCTCCTCCTCCTCCTGGCCTCTCAAAGCCTTACCTAGTCCTAAATGAGACATAACCTTTTTTTTTTTTTTTTTTTTTTGAGTGTCACTTATAGTGTTGTTCACTAAAATGGGAATTTGCAAATGGGGGAACCGTAGGAAATATTTCCTTTAAAACATTGCGCATGCGTAATTAAACTATCCATCCATTTGAAGAGTCTAAAGACTATATGATTTATCTGGTATTAAGGATGGACATCTGTGCAGGTTTCTGAATATGTGTGTGCCTACGTGTGCGTGAGTTGGTCATTGTTAATTTGTTTATTGGATTTGATAACTGATAAACTCTATGCTCTTATCAAGTACTAACACATATTAACTATTTTTCGTAAATCAAATAGCAGACCTTATTCTGTATTTTTTCTACAGCAATGATATAAACCGGATGGTTTACTGGAAACACGAATGGTTCATGGAAATATCGATATGTTTCATGAAACATTTAGACAGATACATTCTTAGATGATTATATAAAACCGGTAAAAGCGGAGAAACAAAAAGTCAAATAAAAAAAATATTTGACGAGTGAAATCTTGTTTTAGTTGGGTGCCTTGATTAATGATGTTGCCAGCCCTGGATGATTGGCAGGTGGATACAGGCCTGCCAACATCTACAGCCTGGAAATTATAGGACTCCAAACCCGACATACATTCTAACCTAAATACAAATACTGAACAATCTCTTGAATCAGTACAAATATCAAATTTAATATTTGGAAAAACCAAATAATAATATTAAAATCTAATAATAACGCAAATCTGTAACTGTTCGGCTTCGCAGTGTCGAACCCGTGACCTCAAAACTGTAAGTCCTAGACGATTTTAACTTAGCCTATGACACAGCATGGATCAAGGCCTAACTGTGTACCAAGTTTGACCAAAATTGGTCGAACGGTGCGGATTTGTAAAAGGAACAAACATAGAGAGAGACAGCTGGTAGACAGCTAGGAGACTTCCGGATCAAGACCTACCAGTGAGCCACGTTTGGTCAAAATCAGCTAAACGGCGTGGATTCGCATAAGCAACAAACATACAGATGGAATTCGTTTTTGACCTAGCGTATGACAATTGCCCGCCGTATTTAGACCTACCTGTGTGCCAGTTTGGTCAAAATCGGTCAAACGATGTGGAATTGTATAAGCAACAAACATACAGACAGACAGATGGAAGACGTTTTTGACCTAGCCTACGACACTCCCCTGATCAAGATCTACCTGTGTGCCAGTTTGGTCAAAATCGGTCAAACGATGTGGAATTGTATAAGGAATAAACATACAGGCAGACAGCTGGTAGACGTTTTTGACCTAGCCTACGACACTCCCCTGATCAAAATCTACCTGTGTGCCAAGTTTATCAAAATTTGTCGAACGGTGTGGATTGGTATAAAGAACAAACACACAAACTGACACGTTATTTTTATTTAAATAGAAGATTATCTAGATAATTAATAAATAAAATAATTGTTATATAGAAATTATCTTTTCTAAGTATGTTTTGTTCAAGCAAATTTTCGAAGGAATGTACTCATGATAATATCATGAGTACAAATATATTATATTTGTAAATAAATGTCTAAAGCGCTATATATATATATATATATATATATATATATATATATATATATATATAAAGGTCTGAAAACCTTCATCGATCCAACCTACTAAATACCGAAA
Source organism: Gonocerus acuteangulatus (assembly GCA_946811695.1). Lineage (NCBI taxonomy): Eukaryota > Metazoa > Arthropoda > Insecta > Hemiptera > Coreidae > Gonocerus > Gonocerus acuteangulatus. The sequence goes on along the minus strand of OX328127.1, from coordinate 7,073,997 downwards.
ATGATATGAAGGCGTTAAGTAATCTGAACCATCATATTCATCAAAATCGAAGTTGTTCATCCGATGAGATTTTCAATCTGAAATTATAATATAAACTTCATCACCGCAGAATTGAAGCTGTGATCACGTTTGCCAAAAGGCTGTGTTTAATAAGTGCTCTTGTTTAAAATCAAATTGTTACTATTTATTGGACTCCAATAGTGTTATGACGGGTGTTAAAAGACTTGCCGAGACCCGTCCTCGGATTAGGAAGTTAGATTTTTCCTCGGCTGCAAAAATTCTAGCTAAATGCGGTGAAAATATTCAAGTTGAATCCAGCATAACCTCAACAGAAGAAGCAGGCAAAACAGGTGATATAAACTTTATATCTCATATATTCCCTGAAGTCACTGTCATAGAGCCAGGTAGTAACCTCAGCTCTAACCTTCCCTCCGTAACCAAGGACAACGCTTCACCCTTAACCACTCCTAGCAACCCTGATGCTATGGACGCTCAACTTTTTGAAGAACCCAAACCAAAGCGAAACAGATATGCCCGGATAATAACTCCTGTGGCAGTTATCACTCAAACAAGTAACAGATTTTCCCCTTTATCTGACATACAGACAATAGATGATACAATTTCCGTATCTTCGTCAAATAAAAAGCCCAGACCTAACAGACATCAGACTACACGGATAACCCGAACAGCTGACATCACAGACAGCCCCCAATCACCAAAGATTCCACCCATTTTTGTCGTTGTTTCTGACGAAAATTCATTTATTGATACCAAGCAGCTCGTTGCTGATCTTGAAGGCGTTGCGAAATCCACATTTGATTGTACAATGCTTTATAAGAAAATAAAGATATCCTTGTCTAGTATTGAGGATTTTAGGAATGTGACAAAATTCTTTGACGAAACTCCTGACATTAAATACTTCTTGATTTCCAATCCCGACCGAACTTTCTCAGCCGTGATACGAGGCCTGCCTTTCAATGTTTCCGAGGACGATGTCCTTGATGACTTGAAGAGGCGAGGCTACCCAGCACAGAAAGCTACAAGACTATACAATAAAGAAAGATTTCCCACACCTCTTGTTGCAATTGAGCTTGACAATAACGAGAATGGCAAATCGGTTCTAGAATTGGATAGACTTTGCAATATGGTCGTTACTGTGGAAACTAGACGCCGATCCAAACGCCCCTTACAGTGCGCTAACTGTTTAAGAATAGGCCACACTAAGAAACACTGCCGTCTGGATCCTAAGTGTGCAAAATGTGCGGGGGATCACCCTCTTTCTCTTTGTACCGATAGATCCAGCACTGCTAAATGTATCAATTGCAATGGTAACCACAGCGCCAGGTATAGAGGTTGCCAAGTTTACATGAACTACGAGAAATCTCGTTCTAGACGGGCTGCCACTACACAAATACAAAAACAAAACACTTCACCTCCAAACACACAAAACACCACACCTCCTAGTACACAGACCACAACACACCAAATCTCTCCCCCGGAGGCTCCACGACCAAATGTCTGGACGGAAAGAGAACATCTAAGGACACCACAGACAAATCAAGACAAAACAGCTGACTCTACCTTCGACATTTCAAAATTCTTGACGACACTCATGAAGCCGTTCTTACCTCAAATCAAGACATTTTTCACTAAACTGTTGACTTCCATGTTTTCATCTCAAAATGGATTGTTCTAATCTAGCTTCATACCACAACCTAAACCTTTTAAATTGGAACGCCGCGGGACTACGGAACCGCGTGAGCTTACTGACAGACTTCCTAAACAGACACGTTGTGCACGTAGCATGTATTACGGAGACGCACCTAACTGAAACAGACAGACTACGAATTCCTGGCTATACTGTGTACAGAACGGACCAGGAGACCAGACGGGGAGGTGTCGCTATACTTGTACAGAGACGATTAATACAAACTGAAATCTACTTACCTACACTACAAAACTTACAAGTCGTTGGAATTACACTAACACTAAACAATAACACAAACATCAATATTCTGGCAGCATATCACCGGCCTGGAATACGCCTCATTGAATCCGACTTTGAGTGCATTTTTTCTGGAGCTCCGACTGTTTTGCTCGGAGATCTGAATAGTAAAAACCCACTCTGGGGCTGTAGAACACTGAACTCTAATGGAACACGACTTGAACACATATCTACGAACTTAGGACTGCATATATCAGCACCTGACGAACCAACGCACTACCCAACACAGGACAGATATCAACCGGACATATTAGACATTGCTGTACTTCACAACGTACGCTACCCGCTTTATCACGACACACTTACAGACTTGGATTCCGACCATTTACCAGTTATTTGTACATTTCATGATTCGCCTCAATTTTCACCAAATCTCCCCAAGCTTATTAACGGACGCCTGGACTGGGAACTATTCACACATGCTATGCATATTCTGGATGTGCCATACATATACGAAAGTACAGAAGACATTGATATATCCGCCTCGACACTCTCAGAACACATACGCACATCAATACAACACTCAACACTACAGCCCCAGACTAGGTTACATACTTCTAAGTGTTCTAAGACTCCGGCCTATATTCTACAGCTTATCCACGACAAGAATATCATTAGGAAAAGGTGGCAGAGATATAGAGACCCGGTAGACAAGACTCGTGTAAACAGATTGGGCCGTAAAATTAGATTCCTCCTAGAGTCAGAGAAAATTATGTCCTACAAAGCCTACGTTTCTGATCTGGACCCAGATGACAATAGTCTTTGGAGAGAAACAAGGAGAATCCTTGGTAAAATTCCTGCACTCCCTACCCTGAAAACAGACCAACGGACAGCGACTACTGACGAAGAGAAATGCGATATTTTTGGCACTCACTTACAGACGATTGCAAGACCGCTAGACAGACACGACCCTGAGACCGATACTACAGTGGACGATTTTTTAAGAGAGCCTTTGACCGCAGACGGTGCACTTACTGACTACATAACTCCACAGGAGCTCAAGGGGTATATCAGGAAACTGAAGAACCGAAAAGCGCCAGGGGAGGATCAGATTCCGAATTTTATTCTGAAAAAGCTGCCCAGGAAGACGATCGCCTATTTGGTCGGACTCTTTAACGCCTGCTTGAGGTTGGGGTACTTTCCCAAGACATGGAAGAATGCGATCGTACTAATGTTCTATAAGGAGGGGAAGCCCAAGCATAGTCCTGCCAGTTATCGCCCCATAAGTCTATTATGTACTCTCGGCAAACTGCTGGAAAAATGCATAGAGAAAAGACTACGGCAACATCTTGAAGAAATATCAATCATTCCATCTCATCAGTTTGGCTTCCGACACCATCACTCTGCCACGCACCAAGCACAGAGAGTTGCAGAGGCAATAGTTAAAGGGTTCGAAGCCAAGGAATACACAGCTGGCTTATTCTTGGACTTGAAGGGGGCCTTCGATTCAGTTTGGCACCAGGGTTTATTATATAAACTGAAGAAAACATCACCACCAGCCAATCTTCTCTCTTCCATAAAGTCCTTTCTGGAAGATCGAACGTGCCAAATCCGTGTCGGGACCACCCTAAGCCGCAAGATCACCTTGGAAGCTGGAGTACCACAAGGAGCCATATTGAGCCCCCTTCTCTATCTTCTCTACGTCTCCGACATGCCCGAGGAAGATTCATACGCTCAGCTCGCAACATTTGCCGACGACACACTCGTCTTATCCAGTCACAGGAGTCTGAATACGATGGTTCACAATCTACAAACATCGGCGAACTCGTTGACCCACTGGTTCAGGAAATGGCGTCTGGCCCTTAATTCAACCAAGACTGAGGCAAAAGTATTTTCACTTCGGAGGTTCTCAAACGAAGAAATTCCAGAAATTCGATTGGATGGACTCCCAGTTCCTTGGTGTCCGAAGGACCAAGGTGTGTGTTACCTAGGACTACACTTCGATACACGACTTACATGGAAGCTCCACACTAATATAAAATTACGACATGCACACACCAGACTTTCAAAACTATACCCACTGATGAACAGAAAAACATCACTCCGACCTTCACTAGTCACACTCCTTTACAAGACCATGATCCTCCCAATACTGACTTACGCCTGCCCTGTGTGGTATGGAACAAACTCGACGAACATCAGACGACTTCAGACTTTACAAAACAAAGTGCTGCGGATTGCAGCCAACGCCCCTTGGTTCGTTCGAAACACCTTGCTCCATCGAGAACTGGGGGTTGATCCAATCGCATTTCACATCGAAGAACTGACCCGAAGGTATCAAGACAAACTACCTCTTTCTTCAGCTGCCACAATCTACCACCTTGGAGAACCTACAGCACGACGCCTGAAGCCGAGGCTGTATCAAGACATTTTATTTTAATGTAAAGAGCAATTTATAATTTTTGTTTGTTTGTTTGTTTGTTTGTTTGTTTGTTTTCTTTTTCTTTCAATTTGTGGAAAAAACAATTGTTTTGGTCCAAAATAAAAAATATTTTTCTTTCTTTCTTTCATCACCGCAGGTTCCAAGTCCAATAATGGTGCGGGAGGATTGAAATAATCCACTGTGATTGAAGATTATACGATTAAAAGATTGAACGAAAATTGAAGCACATTTACAGCTGAGATCTACGACATTTTTATTGGACTGTACAACATACCTAAGACAGAGTGAAGAGACGTGATTCTACTGAGCACACTACAGACACTAGCAGAGGGATACTGTACGCATCCAGTAATAATAGACATTTTCAAAACTATTAATCATATAACAAGCACATTACAATGTACTGGCTGCATGGGCATGAAGGTGTTCCATTCAATCAACCAAATATCTTGCATAAAGTCCGTCACGCAGTAGCTGCATAACTAAGCACTTTCCTCAGAATTGGGTAGTGTAGACTGCTTTCCAGAACAATTTGCTTAAAATATCCTACATAAATAAAATAAAAACATGAATAGTTCTCTTTTAATTTTGTAATGAGTAACTGATCGATTATTAATTTGCTTCCAGAGTTATGTTTACACATGGTACCTATTACACTACGTAATAAATACAAAAATCCTCATATTATCGTATTTTGATCTAACGCAGGAACAGGATACAGTCCCTCTAGTGGTAGAAAGCGCTCCTTGCGGCGGAACCTACGTCTGGCGGGCTTTTCTATTGAAATATATTACAAAGTAAACCCCCCTTTCCGATTGACTGATTCAGCTCATTTTTACAACACTTCTTTCTCGTGAGATACCCACGACGTATACCGCGTTTCGTTACAATTCAGCAGAAATTACGACCGGTATGAGTATATTAGTAATTTGGGTCTGGAGTAAACCCCCCCCCTCCTAATGAACCGATTTAGTTTATTTTTACAACACATATTTACCTGTAGATTACAACTACGAATACCGAGTTTCGTCGAAATATACCAAAAATCACGGCTGGTAGTGGCGAATTGGTATTGTGGGTCCGGAGTAAACCCCCCCTCCTTATGAACCGATTTAGTTCATTTTTATATCTCACTTTTCTCTCTATATTACCACTACGAATACCACGTTTCGTAGAAATATAACCAATATTACGGCTGACATGGTCAAATTAGTTTTTTGGGTTCGGGGTAACCCCCCCCCCCCCCTTCCGGTGGACCGATTTTGCTGGTTAACGAACTCGTTCAATCATTTCCTAATTAAAGGCTATATACCAAGTTTCGTGACGAAAAAACAAAAACTCTGGCCGCTATTGTGTTAACAGACACACACACACACACACACATATATATATATATATATATATATATATATATATATATATATATATATATATATATATATATTTTAACGGGGTCATTTTCGGTGTCTACTAGCTAGGATCGATAAAGATTTGAATAAATTTTTCAATAATTCCGTCATGAGTGCAACCTCAATAGCTACTTTCCTTCGGAGGAAAGTGCTAAAACGAGTTGTTCAATAACACCGGATTGAGGGTCTCCCCGTGGTCTAATGGCTAATGCCTTGGATTCTCTTGCGGGAGATTCGAGGCCCGTCTGCAGCAAAGATTTTCTCGTGTCAAGGCCTGGTGAGAAGGTTCCCTGATGTACCATGGATGACGGCGTTACTAGCCAAGGCTTCAGTCCAACGTTAAAAAAAAACGGACTATTCAAAAACACAAAATTCTCCTACTAAAAACAGGGTAATATTAATATAAGCATTACTAATAATGCAATAAATAATGGTCCCTCTTCCAGATGAATACGAAATTGTGTGGATAACTCATTATGCCCCTTTTAGACATGTCCATGATACAAGCTATTTCTAACAGGGAAATCCACCTAGCCTATCATACTCCCCGTATCATTCTTGTCAAACTCTTTTCTACCTCTTCTTGATATATCTTATTAGAGGGCCACAGAGGCAGATACTGTAGAGGTACGTTAATCTTGACCATACGGCACTCTAAGAAGTTAGAGTGGTCAGTACTATTCTCCGACAGCCTGATTTTCCCCTTTTGAGGTACTCATCAATAAATTAATCAAAGGCTGGGTAGTCCAAGGGGCGTTCAGGAAATCCGAAACCAACCCACGAACGAAACACTAGAAGATAAAATCTTTAGTGCGCTCGAGTTTTCAACTCAGGTCCTCCAGCATATTAGTCGATTGCTCTACCACTGATAATTGAAATCCAAATTTTATTTCAAAACATGATATTTCATAAGGCACACTAGCGTGTGATCTAGAGTGGTAGGGAGTTTTTTTTTTTTTAAGTATATTTAAAAGTCAAAAAGCGTTTAAAAAAAAACTTTCCACTCATCAAAATCCTGAAGTCCTCTCCCTATCAAGTGCCACCCACCCACTCTCTCCACCGAGGCGACTCAAAAGAAATTGGCCTAGAGATCTGCTGCAGTGACCAAGTGAAGTGTTAGCAATGGCTTTCTCTTTGTTCAAGAGCGACAATTTTCTGTGGCTCACCGATCTCTCTTCGACTCCAGCCACTGGTGGGAGCAGAAGGGAGCTTGTGTAGGCCCCTCTCAACGTCATCTGGGCGTCTTTCTGGCGTTAATCGAGGATGAAGTTGGGAGGCCTTGAGCACAAAACCTCCATATTGTATCATACATCATATTACCATATGTATTTATATACAGGATGTAATAATGAATAAAGAAATATATATTTAAAAAAAAAATCAATCAAGTGTCACTGTTCGAAATTAATTACGGGTTATAAATTCATGCAGAAGGTATTAATTCTGCCTAAATCGGGCTTAAATAATAACGTATTAATCATGGAAAAATACAATTATATCTTGTTTACGAAACAATGCATCATAAATTGTAGTCACTCGAAATGGGGAAAGTTTTTGCTTGAGATCCGATAAAAAAAATTAGTTTGCCTACGTAAATATGGAACAGTGATCCTCTAAAATCCTATAATGTTAACGATTTGATGATGATGAAGTGGCTGTTAAGAAATCAACGACCCGAATTAACGGAATATAAATATAAATAGAGAGAACGAATGTTATCTTGGAGTATTTTCTGATTAGTTTTGATTTATTGCTATTTCGATAATAACAATCCTGTTTTACATTGATATAACCTCGGACAATTCCTACCATTACAACCAGATAATAAGTAAAGATGGAATGGTTGGGATTCGGTTAAAGAAACCTCAATACGATTTTTTGTTAAAAAAATCTATATTTAGGACGTTTCGGCTACTCATTGGTAGCCTTCGTCAGCTAAAATGACAAGAAAAAAAAAAGTCCGACTCGCAGGAACTGCGTCATCTTAGCGCAGTTCCAGTTTTTTTTTTTTTTTTTTTTTTTTTTTTTTTTTTTTTTTTTTTTTTTTTTTTTTTTTTTTTTTTTTTTTTTTTTTAACGGCACATCTACATCTAGGTCATTAGCGCCGGTACATCCAGGGTGTAGCGAGCCGTGGGATGATAAAATTCCTGCCGGAGGTTGGGAATCGAACCCACCATCTCCCGCTTATGAATCCAAGGCGCTAGCCATTAGACCACGGGAGACCCCGGTTCCTGTTCATATCCCTATTCTCATTTGAAAAGCATAGAATAGAAACAGATATTTTCCTCGGCCTTTGTTCGAAGGGTTTTATGGCTATACCTGGGGTCAGGTCCGCAAGACCCTAGAATCCTCTTCTACCGATACTTCATTTCATACGTTTCAATGAATTGGAAAATATCAAATATTTTCACACATTCCTGTGGTCTTTTACTATAGTAATAATTCTACAGATAAAATCAATTAAAAAATAAAATAAAAAAACCAACAGCATAAAGGCAATTGAAAATATTCAAAAGACGTCAACGAATCTTTTTCTCTTGGCAAGCTATATTTCTAACAATGAATTGTTTTTCTTATTTTGCCTAATCTGTTTTATTGTAAAATACATTATCCAACTATAAGCAATTAAAAAATAACAAGGAATAAAAACAGACAAAAAGAACAGTTCGAATAAGCAAAATCAATTAATTTAATGTTTTAAGCACTTATTTCTCCGATTGACATCGCCTAATCAAAACTTTCATCAGAACCGTTTTTGTAGAACATTTAGTAAGCTTTCTAATGGTATTCTTTCGTTTCCCAAGATTCTCAACCTTTTTCGAGATATTAAGGAAAATATACAAAGTTACCAAAACTTTTTAAGTCTGTTAATAAAATATTTTATTCTAACCCTTCCTTAACTCCAAACGTAACCAAAATTTCAACATATTAGTTTTAATGAAAGTAGAACATGCAGAAAATGTTTCAACTGAATCCCATGATTCTAAGTACCCAAACCAAAAACGGTATTCAAAAACTATTTTTCCAATTTTCTCGAAAACGGTTAAAGCTATCGCCTATAAAAAGAGTACTTACAAGCTTATGAACTCAAAAACGTAAGCGTTACGATTTTTTCTGCGCGAATTTCGCCCCAAACTCCATCTTCCAGTGGGCGGATTTTGCTGGATAACGAACTTGACCTTTCATATTGGACGACTGATTTTTGTACCAAATTTCATCAAAATCGGACCATTCGTCTTCGACCTAGAGAGCGAACAGACAAATATATATATATATATATATATATATATATATATATATATAAATATATACATATATATATATATATACAAATTTGAACCACCGTTATTTTCGGTCTCTAGGGGTTCTGAAACGCGAAATTTTCTTGTCGGCACTTCCGGATTGTTTCATTGTATCAACCTTATAAGCGGGGTTCCTCCCTATGGGGGAGGGAGGAACCGCGCTAAAAATCAATACAAAAATTATAATTGGGATAAGTAACAGAACTATAAATACACTTAACTTATTATAAAAGAAAAATTTGGTCTTAAACCAGATAATATAATACATTACATTATTTTTTTTATGAATTTATCATTATGCACTAGCTGAATACCCTTGCTTCGTCACGGCATATATTAGTTATTTTATTGCGTTAAATAATGTATCATCAAAATTAAAGCTACTATATAATCTTTTGCAGTTTATTATAGCACGGTTCCCGTCATACTATAAGTTATTCATCAATTGATAAGTAATCAAAGTATAATGTTTCTTGAAATTGGGGCGCTCCGGACCAGTGCCAAGAAACAGGTAACCTAGAGATAACCCGTTATCTATAGGTTACCAATAACAGTAGTTATACCAGTACAGGTTAAAATGTGTTGTCAATAATATATGTACGTTAAAATTAAAAAATTTACATTCCCAAGATGTCATTTGGAGACACCCATTATATTTGCGAGCGTTACCAAGAAGTGTTCTGACTGGGGATGCTGATGGGTGAGGAGGCTGTGCAAGGGTTCGGGATATTATTACCTCGGATGGACCATCACCAGGTATAGAGTAAACTGTATGAGGGACAAATTCACAAATTATTTTAGCACGGTTCCTCCCTCCCCCATAGGGAGGAACCCCGCTTATAAGGTTGATCTCATGACGCAATCCGGAAGTGCCAACTAGAAAATTTTGTGTTTCAGAACCCCTAGAAAACGAAAATAACGGTGGTCCGATTTTGATGAAATTTCGTACAAAAATCTTTCGTCTAATTTGAAAGGTCAAGTTCGTTAACCAGCAGAATCCTCACACCGGAACATGGTTTTCGGAGCGAATGTCGCGCGAAAAAAATCGTTCCGCTTACTTCATATGCTCGCAAGAACTCGTTTTATAGGATTCTTGGCCTAGGAAAACGAATGCAACCATTTTTAAGGCGATAGCTTTAACCGTTTTCGAGAAAATTGGAAAAATAGTTGTTGAATACCGTTTTTGGTTTGGGTACTTAGAATCATGGGATTCAGTTGAAACATTTTCTGCATGTTCATCTTTCATTAAAACTAATATGTTGAAATTTTGGTTACGTTTGGAGTTAAGGAAGGGTTAGAATAAAATATTTTATTAACAGACATGAAAAGTTTTGGTAACTTCGTATACTTTCCTTAATATCTCGAAAACGGTTGAGAATCATGGTAAACGGATGGTTACCATTAGAAAGCTTACTAAATGCTCTACAAAAAAGATTCTGAAGGAAGTTTTGATTAGGTGATGTCAATCGGAGAAATAAGTGCTTAAAACTTTAAAGTAATTGATTTCGCTTATTCGTACTTTTCTTTTTGTCTGTTTTTATTCCTTGTTATTTTTTAATTGCTTATAGTTAGATAATGTATTTGACAATAAAACAGATTAAGTAAAATAAGAAGATCAATTTATTGTTAGAAATATAGCGTTCAAAGAGATCCGAGGGCTTTCCAACTGCCTCTGAGCGAGGGCCTTTCTGGGGTTGGCCGACCCATCCAGGTAAGATCATAAATCAAGACCTTTGAAGAAAGTTGGAACCAAAATAATAAATGTTTCTATTTTAATCTTTCCAAATGAGACTAGGGAGAACAACGGAACCGCGCGAAGATTATGCAGTTCCTGCGAGTCGGACTTTTTTCGTAGTTTATTATGAAATGGCTATTGGAAATATATAGTGGTTCACACAAAGCTATACAATTTTTGATAACAAAGGAATCGATAAATCTCAAAAAACTAAAACTCAAATACTCCCACAAAAGAAGCGATTCCGATAAAATAAGATATAACTAATAAGTAAGAGATTAATCAGAGTTTACCTTAGCAATTCCTATACACATTTTAACGAAATATTTAAAAAAATAAAATAAATGCATTTTACAATGCAAAAAATTGTCATTAATACAAAAAAGAAATTAAGATAAGCTTAGAATAATCTAATCAGTAGATGATCCTAATTTGTTATTATAATTCTACAGCTTAATGTATATTTTATTATTGACATTTCATAATTCTTATGGTACATGTGTATTAAGGGGTAATAATACATTGTAACATTTTTTATAACATTTTTTTATGGGCTAAAATTCTTCCTTAACTAATCAAAAATTATATCCAAGATTGTTTATGGGAATAAAAAGTTTTTAAATGGGCAAAAAATACGATTTTCCGAGTAAATCCCGATGTCGAGTGAACGCGACGGTATTTGAAGATAAGTTTTTGAGCGAGCTTCGATTGGTCCCTTTTTTTATTCTTAAGCTTTTTTGGTCCTCTTTTAATACATTTCAAAATTAAAACCCATTTTTATTATCATTATTAGAAGAAAGTATGAAAAAAAAAAATTAGGAAAGAAATGAACATTTCAGAAGATTAAACTTTAAAGTCCTTTTCTCAAAACTATGTTTTTCAAATCGGGCGATACTCTGACGTCCAATTTTTGCCCGATCAAATACAAATTTTCACTGGAGCTTCCTCATGATATTTGCTGATAAAGTAAGTAGGATTTTTTCGATTCATTGAATTGTAACGATTTAAATGATGACCGATTTTCGACGCATTTCGCTCTAAGAAGTACATAGAGATGGATGTCTTATTTCCCTTCTTTGTTGTGTTTAACGGCGTATAAACATTTGGGCTAGTAACGCCGGGCTATCTACAGGTTTTTACCCTTTTATAATGCCAAAACCACATGGTCGGTCATCCATTCAGGTACTGCGGACGCCTGACGTTGCTTAACTTCGGTAATCAACGGGAACCACCTACTTCGAAGATGCTTAAATTGATAAACCATTATAATTTTTGCGTATTCTTTTCCGAAATAATTGAAATCCTACCTGAAACGAAACTACAAGCCTACTTTCCCTGCCATTTCTTGTACGATCATAATTTGTAATAAAGCATAAATACCATAGCGTACATTAGATTCACAATATATAGAACAAACGACCTATAGTTAAAAGGAATTTTGGATTCCACCTGGATTAATATTATCTGCGCAATTCCCGCGGTTTATAATTAGATACACGGAAAGGGCAGCGTCTGATAACGAACGCTAAACTACTGATAAGGATTTATCTTCCTGGGACTTGCTGACATATCAGGGATACTACGGACATGCCCACGTACCTCATATTCCTAGGATACGCCCACCTGCCTCATATTCCTAGGATTGGCCCACCTACCTCATATTCCTAGGATACGCCCACCTATCTCATATTCCTAGGATACGCCCACCTACCTCATATTCCTAGGATTCGCCCACCTACCTCATATTCCTAGGATACGCCCACCTATCTCATATTCCTAGGATACGCCCACCTATCTCATATTCCTAGGATACGCCTACCTATCTCATATCCAGGTGGGCATTCCTACATAATATGTATATATAAGAACTTTATTCCCAGGTTGGGCTCAACTTGTCAGCCCAATCCATCATTAGCGGTTGATGATCCGATTTACCGCTTTAAGGTTGATGCTCTCGTCTGACAGAACAAATTGAAATTCATTTCCTGACTCAGCACTGATTTAAAATTGCTTAGCCGAATATGGTAACAGTAATCTACCGATATGACTTAATGCTACTGTAGGAAGTGCAGGAACCCAAGGTTGTATTGTAACAATGCATCCTCCGGTTAATGCTGCTGTAGGAAGTGCAGGAACCCAAGGTTGTATTGTAACAATGCATCCTCCGGTTAATGCTGCTGTAGGAAGTGCAGGAACCCAAGGTTGTATTGTAACAATGCATCCTCCGGTTAATGCTGCTGTAGGCAGTGCAGGAACCCAAGGTTGTATTGTAACAATGCATCCTCCGGTTAAATGATCCTGTTGAAAAATGCAGCCATCAGGTTCTATTTAGCAATTATATATACATCAAGAAATAGACACATCAATGGTAGAATCTTGTCCCCAACAGATAAAAATAGTCCCGTAACGGGCCCAGATTGGCAGATACTGTAGAGGTATCTGATTTTTTACCATACGGCACACTAGGGAGATAGTGTGGTCAGTAAAATACTCCGGCCGCCTGATTTATACACACACACACATATATATATATATATATATATATATATATATATATATATATATATATATATACCAAGGATGAGTGATAGCCTGAGAGGAATCCGGCAAAACATTGCGCTATGGAGAAAAGGAGCACCGCTGGAGACCAAATGATTACTTGAAAAGTAATTGTTTTAATTTATTTATTTTTATTAATCAAGCTTATCGCAACTCAGGCGACGAAACTGCAGCTTGAAAGAATTGAGGTAAGTAGAAGAAAGTCAATAATATAGTCAGTGATAAATTGTAAAATACATTAAAAGTACGAGTCGTAAGTAAAGTAGTACTTATTAGCTGAGAGAAGTAACTTAATTCTCTCTTGATATTCCAGTGTATCACTCAGTGATATTTACTTCTAGAAATAAAAAGGGGGGAAGGAAAACAAGAGGGGAGAAAAGGCAAAAATAAGACAAATAAATAGACAGATAAAAGAAGGAAGGAAAAGATAAATTTATATTATATATAACAAAAATGAACAATTGAAACAGGGGGAGAAAAAAAAAAGGAAAAAAAAAAGGAAAAAAAAAGAAAAAAAAAAGGAAGATAAATGCTACATACAGTAAGTTTGAACACTATGTATACTATTGCAGCAACTGCTTGAAGTGTAGTCAGCAGCCGTACAGGTTCGCTGTGAATACAATCTTTAACATAGATACAGACACCGCCGCATGCTCTACCTTCGTCCGTATAGTCCTTAAAATAGGAATTATAGCCTCGAAAGGTGATTTGCTTATCTGGATTGTTTTAATTTACACAAGATTAGGTAAACGAAGAATACAGGTAAATCTAAATTATTTAAACTGGAAAAAAACAGCCATGTCTTCAAATATGCAAATGGGAATTCTTGAAATATATTTTTGTTACTGTTCCATTGTCTCGATAGAAACTCGCACAAATAATAATCTAAAGGATCCCTCCATACGTCAGACTCTTTTCTATTTCTCTTCTTGGCTGTTTGTTTATAGTTCAATTTCATATTGTGTTTCATTATCACACATTTTAAATTTTGCTATGACCCCTTTATCAAGAAAAAAAAATGTTGTTCATTATTGCAAAACAAAATTACATCAATAAAATTCATCTCAGTATCTCATGTGTGTACAAATTGAGGTGCCTTGAACTTGGGAAAGTCTTTAAAATGGCTTGCAAATATCCTTGACATTATGAAACTACAAGATATAAATAATGTTTTAGACAATTATAAAGTCAGACATTATAAAAGGAACGTCCTTTTATATTCATTCTATTAGCATGTCCAGAGAATTAAAGAAAAAGAAATAAAAAGCTACATTTAGGGGAGATAATCCAATGCCAAATTAGCCTCCTTGTGAAACTCCCGCTTATTATCTCGTCCTGAAGAGCTTCTCACTAATCATCGGCCTAAGTCTACGAAGCAAAGACTACAGGAGAGAAGGTTGTAAATCTCAGGGGATGAGCCTTTTATGGTGGACTTTAATTTCATCCTCAGATGATTTAAGTATCCTACAGAATGAATGCTTAATGGAATACCGGAGGAGAGGGTCCTGAAGTCCCCTACTTAGTGCTAATGCCACCCCTCAGCCAGGGGGGGGGAAGGAAGAGGAGCGGCCGAGTTAGGGGGAGAGAGAAGGAGAGGCGGTAAGGAGGAGAGACGGTGAAGAGGAGAAAGAGAGGGAGTGATAAGGAGAAAGGGGAGAGATAATGAAAGGAGCCGAGATGATATATAATTTTCCGTTATACTAAAGTTGGGCGTGGAGACGTCCTTCGAGTAGAAAGTGTGGTGGAGGTGGGATTGGAGTAGCCGCAATAGTTAGACGTGGTGGAGGCGGGAGTGTAGAAGCCGTGATGGTTAGACGTGGTGGAGGTGGGAGTGTAGAAGCCGTGATGGTTAGACGTGGTGGAGGCGGGAGTGTAGAAGGCGTGATGGTTAGACGTGGTGGAGGTTGGAGTGGAGAAAGCGTGATGATTAGGCGTGGTGGAGGCGGGAATTAAGCAGCCTTGATGGTAAGGCGTGGTGGAGGTGGGAGTGGAATGCCGATCCGGTAGCCGTGGTGGAGCCGGAAGTGGAATGCCGCTCCGGTATCCGCGGTGGAGCCGGAAGTGGACTGCCGGTCCGGTAGCCGTGGTGGAGCCGAAGTGGAGTGCTGGTCCGGTAGACGTGGTGGAGCCGGAAGTGGAGTGCCGGTTCGGTAGCCGTGGTGGTGCCGGAAATGGAGTCCCGATCCGGTAGCCATGGAGGAAACGGAATTGGTGCAGCCGCTTTGGATAGTGGTCGCGGAGAAAGGAATGGAGCAGGTGTGGGATTGAGCAGGGTGTACTATGAGTAACAGGAAGAATATCAATCACTCAACAGGTTGGCGAGGAATTCAATCAGGAACTATGAATGAAACCCTTGTCCGGATTGAGAGGAAGCTAAGATTTAGATAATCTGATTGGGAGGTTCTTCTATTCGTGGTAATGGCGATAAATCTCGCCCGATTTAGCCTGGAGTTTTGGCCTCCCCGAAGCGCCATCTATCTACCGCGGCTTGTAAACTGCTTATGCTTTCCCTGAAGAAGACTACTAATGCATGAAACAACAAATCAACAACCGAACCTCCCAATCATTCCTCACTGATCGGTGTTAAGTATACCTCTCCATAACCTCCGGGTTGGAGCTCCTTCATTTCACAAACTAATAGATTGTTGATGTTGTTTTGCGCGTTAGCTTCTCGAATTAATGGCTCCTGCTAACTGTTATTAAAGTCAATGTGTTGCCGACACTGGAGCAACAGGATAACAAATTTAGTTTCTGGAGCGCCAACACATTCTAAGCCGAGGAATCCACAAAAATTGTTGAATAGAACATGTACATAACGTTATTTAAGAATTTTCTTATTTCTTGCGCACAATTGAGTGTTCTTAATGAGCCTACTACATTTCGCAGATGTGAAACTTGCCGTGTAGAGACTCTGAAAAAACATTTAGCAAACGCTAAACTAATTCGACCCTAACAAATAAATCCTTTTTTTTTTTTTTTTTTACAATTCTTTATGTCCTACGTTTTATATGGGATGTTAAAGAATCCAAAACAAATATTAGTTTTAATTCTTCAAATACAAAATGGCGGCGCCGTGTCTGACGAATGGAACCCCTCATTTTTTACGGGCGATAGTCTACAAGCGGATATTTTTAATCTAGAACAATAAACTATAATTATTTTCAAAGAAGAAGGTTAAATCTATTAAAAAGCACGTCGAATGTTTAAGAAATTTTAATTTTTTCTGCAATGCTGACCAATTCTTCATTTTCTATTAAAAGACCAGTCGAAAAGCGTCCATAAAATCGTAAATATCATTAGCAATCTGCAGTTAAAATTTGACGTTGATCGGGAGAATATTGAAAGCGCAAGCGTATTTGAAAAACATAGTTTTGAGAAAATCGTCTTTAAATTTTAATGTAGGTACCGAAAAGTTCATTGATGTAGGTAGGTACCGAAATTGAAGGGGCTCAAGTTGAAAAATCGAATTTTTGGCACATTCGAAAACACTCATTGGTATAATTTTAGACTAATTAAGAAAGCATTTATGCTTATAAAAAAGAAATGGTAATTTCGCCGGTTATCGCCACACACTTTTACACTTTTTATTTATCTTCCCTACATGTTTCGCACCCTTTTTGGTGCCTCTTCAGGGGAACACACTTTAACATTAAATTCAGCCTCAACCTGAGGAATGGAACCTTCCACTAGCAGGGCCTCGTCTAGACTGGTCATTGACTGAACGAATCCAATATGGTGTCAAATAGTCAGCTGATCGATAATCGATCTGTCATAAATTTAAAATTGATTTTAATTTCCAGATGAAATATAGTCCTATAATACCATTTTCCTATTTTTTATCAAATAAATTAATGAAAATATTATTAAGATGGTGTATTTCCGTTTTTTTCCAAAAAAAAAACGGAAATACACCATCTTAATAATATTTTCATTAATTTATTTGATAAAAAACAGGAAAATGGTATTATAGGACTATATTTCATTTAAAAAAACGGAAATACACCATCTTAATAATATTTTCATTAATTTATTTGATAAAAAACAGGAAAATGGTATTATAGGACTATATTTCATATAAAAAAAACGGAAATACACCATCTTTATAATATTTTCATTAATTTATTTGATAAAAAACAGGAAAATGGTATTATAGGACTATATTTCATCTGGAAATTAAAATCAATTTTAAATTTATAACAGATCGATTATCGATCAGCTAACTATTTGACACCATATTGGATTCGTTCAGTCAATGACCAGTCTAGACGAGGCCCTGCTAGTGGAAGGTTCCATTCCTCAGGTTGAGGCTGAATTTAATGTTTAAGTGTGTTCCCCTGAAGAGGCACCAAAAAGGGTGCGAAACATGTAGGGAAGATAAATAAAAAGTGTAAAAGAGTGTGGCGATATTTTATTGACCTTCCGCCTTATTCGCCAGGTATATATATTAGAGCTAAGGGTCATTTAATGAATAACTAATTTTTTGTTAGAGTACAGTAGAACTTGGATAATTCGAACCCCTAGGGACCGATAAAAAAGTTCGAATTATCCAAAATTCGAATTACAAAAGTTTTTGAAAATAAATATGTAAAAAATCGAATTTCATATTTTCACATTTTTTAATTTAAAAAAAAAAAAGGCATACATTTTATTTAGACAATAACGAACCTTTCATAAATTGATGATTACGTACTTAAGTAATTAATAATTTATCAAAAAATTAAAAATAAAAGTCTATTGTTTTGAAAAAAAGTCATTTTCATGGGCAAGAACCTTTTTCTTTATTTTTCAGGTAAGTTGATAAAGTGTTAGGAGGAATTCCTTGGCCTTTTTAGATTTTTTCTTTATTCCTTTTTCAACTTCTTTAATCGCAGCTATTTTCTCTGACAACGTTAAAGTTTTATAACTTCTAGGCTTCGACATCCTAAATCAACAACTCATTGGAGCAGATCAGTGACACCAGAAATTCAAGGCACAAACAATACAACAGATCTAGGCGCTGACTTGCATAACTGAATAAGATATGAAGATCGGAGAGATGATGGGAGGGAATTCTAGAATAAAACGACAGGATGGAACTATAACAACCCCTGGAAGGGAGGAAGCGCGACCCACTACTTTGCAGAACTCCTAGAGTCCAAGAACTAGACTATGAGACCGCCGCGCTTCTTCTACAGGAAAAGGACACGATGTAACTATAACAACCCCTGGAAGGGAGGAAGCGCGACCCACTACTTTGCAGAACTCCTAGAGTCCAAGAACTAGACTATGAGACCGCCGCGCTTCTTCTACAGGAAAAGGACACGATGTAACTATAACAACCCCTGGAAGGGAGGAAGCGCGACCCACTACTTTGCAGAACTCCTAGAGTCCAAGAACTAGACTATGAGACCGCCGCGCTTCTTGTCCCGGAACCCCTACATCCGTATCTTACTATCCTTCTTACCCGAGGGGAGAATATTTACACAAGATTTAAGATGCACCTCGTCCCATTGGAGGTAAAGGCTCGTAAAAAGTGCGAATTATCCAAAATTTTATTCGGATTAACCAAGATTTTTTTTTTTCACATTGTTTATGCCCTAAATTCTAGGGAACGAGAGAAATATTCGAATTAACCACGATTTCGAATTATCGAAGTTCGAATTATCCATGTTCCACTGTACTTAAAACCGTTGAATTTAATTGCAATATTTTCTGCAAGTTCGAAATTCATCTATGCTAAGATATTAATTTTTTGTCTGCCTCTTCCCATGAGATTCATTAGCTGTTCTATAGTTTTGTATCGCTCTGTACATGCCTATGTCTTATTGACAGTTTAATAATGCGATTCGCATCGTATCGCACCGACCCACAGTTGGCCGTTTCGCAGATAGGCGGACAAGCTAACAAGATGATTTTAAATATTACCCTAAAATGTTTCATACTCACATATATTATTTTATTTAATATTTTTTTATATATAGCTGAGAAAAATAAACTATGGGGAGAAAAATAAACTATGAGAAGTGTGTGTGTGTGTTTTAATATTTGATAACTAATAACTATCAAACTAGTCACTGTTAAATGTATTAAAATCAACCGTTAATTTTTTTAATCACAAATCTTATAAGTGGATCGGTACGGCTTCGTTTGCTGCAAACGTGCTATTAATAGAACACTACTTTTCTTGATAAACTATGTTCCACTACTGGAAAAAAAATTTATAATTTTCCCCAACTTCAAGGGTCCCTAACTTCAAGGGTCCACAACTTCAAGGGTCCCCAACTTCAAGGGTCCCCAACTTCAAGGGTCCCCAACTTCAGAAGATAATTAGATAATTCTGCCAATTCGCCTCATCTGAAGAATCTCAAGTAAGATAATCTACTTAGTTTTTATAATATGTTTACTGGAGTTATGTCCATCTAGATATTGTCCAGTGTGCAAGCTAGTGTGTAAAGTTACGAAAAGTTGCTATATACCTACTGTAATAATAAGGTTAGTGGGTGAGACAGACCCCTGATAATGGTTGAGACAGAGCTAGTCCAGACGGGTCTATAAATACTGCATGGTGCTATTCACCTGTGCACTTTAGACAGACTGCAATGGCGTGCCTTCGATCTGTAGTGCAGCGTTGCACTCTGTTAAAGGTCGTCAAGGATACGGGATGTCATCCGTGTAGCCGATCAAAGCTTTACGCTTTACGGTTAGCCAGTGTAACGCAGGAGCTGCGTAACTTAGCAGATTACCCAGAAAGGAGGATTCATCCATGTAGCCGATGAATTCTTTACATGGTTAACCCCAGTGTTGGGCAAAACTAACGTATACTAAACTAACGTTAATTCGTTCTTACTAAAAATAAACTCACATTATATTATTACTATTAGTTTAATTTTAAATTTGTGAAATTATTAATCGTGTGTTGGAGTATTTTCTTTAATAAATAGTGCAAGTCCCGATGACCGTGAGCGGTAAGGCGTGAGCTCTTAACACTCCGTGCCAAAGGGTCGAAAGTTCGATTCCCACTAGGGGTGGTGACTTTTCTTTCGAAAAAATCAGCCCTATCCTGGCTAGAAAAGGGTGGTAACCTTTAGATAATCCGTCCTAAAATTCGTGGTTAATAATAAATGGACGTTAAAATTTTATAATAAAAATAAATATTTGTTTTAGTTTTAGTATCCGTTTTAGCTCTTTCCTCCGAAGGAAAGTAGCTATTGAGGTTGCACTCATGACGGAATTTTTTGAAAAATTTCTTCGAATCTTTATCGATCCTACCTTTTAGACACCGAAAATGACCCCAGATAAAATTTATATATATATATATATATATATATATATATATATATATATATATATATATAGTTATATATGTGTCCGTTAACACGATACAGGCCAGAGTTTTTGTTTTTTCACCATGAAACTTGGAATGTAGTATTCATCCATCAAACGATTGAACGAGTTCGTTAACCAACAAAATCGGTCTATGTGGAGGGGGGGTTTACTCCGGAGCCGAAGTAGTTATTTGCCAATACTAGCCATAATATTTGTTACATTTTAACGAAACTCGGTATTCGTTGTGGTCAGATGAAGAGAAAAATATGTTATAAAAAAAACTAAATCGGTTGACTAGTAGGGGGGTTTACTCCGGACAGAAATTACTAATTTCCTTATACCTGCCGTAATTTCTGTTGTATTGTAACGAAACTCTTTATACGTCCTGGGTATCTAATAAGAAAGAAGTGATATGAAAATCACCGCCAAATGTACGTTCGCGAAACTCATCAAGATCAACAGATGAATATGTGAAGCTTTGTGTATTTATTACGTAGTGTAGTACCACGCATACACAAAACTCTGGAAGGATATTAATTAGAAAATTAATAATTGAAACAGCTGCTCGTAAAAAATGCAAAAGAGTAGAAAAATTTATGTTTTTATTTATCTATATAGGTTATTCACAGCAAATTATTCAGTAATGCGGTCTGTACTACCCAAATTCTGAGGAAAGTGGTTAGTTATGCAGCTCATGCGTGACGGAATTTTTAGTAAGGTAATTAGTTTAATTTAAGGAAAAGTGACCTTAATTTATTCTATTTAATGGTTTCTACCGAAGTCATTAGCGGTGTCCTTATAAATTATATGTAACAGTACAAATTTACATCTTTCAAAAACTTTACAATATTGAGTAGGTGGCTAGAATTTTCTCCCAATAGTTCAGATAAGTTTCCTGGTTACATCCACTTTTAGCACTTTCCTCCGAAGGAAAGTAGCTATTGAGGTTGGACTCATGACGGAATTTTTAAAAATTTCTTCAAATTTTTATCGATCCTACTTAGTAGACACCGAAAATGACCCCCGTTAAAATTTATATATATCTATATCTACATATATATATATATATATATATATATATATATATATATATATATATATATATGTGTGTGTGTGTCTGTTAACACGATAGCGGCCAGAGTTTTACGATTGAACGAGTTCGTTAACCACCAAAATCGGTCCACCGGAAGGGGGGGGGGGGTTTACCCCGAACCCAAAACACTAATTTGACCATTTCAGCCGTAATGTTTGTTATATTTCAACGAAACTTGGTATTCGTAGTGGTAATATAGAGAGAAAAGTGAGATATAAAAATGAACTAAATCGGTTCATAAGGAGGGGGGGGGGTTTACTCCGGACCGACAATACCAATTCGCCACTACCAGCCGTGATTTTAGGTATATTTCGACGAAACTCGGTATTCATAGTGGTAACTAAATCGGTTCATTAGGAGGGGGGGGGTGGGGTTTACTCCGGACCCAAATTACTAATATACTCATACTGGTCGTAATTTCTGCTGTATTGTTACGAAACGTCGTGGGTAACTCATGGGAAAGAAGTGTTGTAAAAATGAGCTGAATCGGTCAATCGGAAAGCGGGGGTTTAATTTGTAATATATTTCAATAGAAAATAAATATAAAAATATAAAGTAGCTATTGAGGTTGGACTCATGACGGAATTTTTGAAAAATTTCTTCAAATCTTTATCGATCCTACCTAGTAGACACCGAAAATGACCCCCGTTAAAATTTATATATATCTATATATATATATATATATATATATATATATATGCATATATATATATATATATGCATATATATATATATATATATATATATATATATGTCTGTTAACACGATAGCGGCCAGAGTTTTTGTTTTTTCGTCACGAAACTTGGTATATAGCATTCAATTAGCAAACGATTGAACGAGTTCGTTAACCACCAAAGTCGGTCCACCGGAAGGGGGGGTTTACCCCGAACCCAAAACACTTATTTGACTATGTCAGCCATAATATTTGTTATATTTCAACGAAACTGTGTATTCGTAGTGGTGATATGGAGAGAAAAGTGAGATATAAAAATGAACTAAATCGGTTCATTAGAAGGGGGGTTTACTCTGGACCCACAATACCAATTCGCCACTACCAGCCGTGATTGTTGGTATATTTCGACGAAACTCGGTATTCGTAGTGCTAATCCACAGGTAAATGTGTGTTGTAAAAATAAACTAAATCGGTTCATTAGAAGGGGGGGTTTACTCCGGACCCAAATTCCTAATATACTCATACCGGTCGTAATTTCTGCTGTATTGTAACGAAACGCGGTAAACGTCGTGGGTAACTCATGAGAAAGAAGTGTTGTAAAAATGAGCTGAATCGGTCAATCAGAAAGCGGGGGTTTAATTTGTAATATATTTGAATAGAAAAGCCGGCAGACGTAGGTTCACAAAGCCGCCGCAAGGAGCGCTTTCTACCACTAGAGTGACTGTATCCTGTTCCTGCGTTAGATCAAAATACGATAATATGAAGATTTTTGTATTTATTACGTAGTGTAGTAGGTACCATGTGTAAACATAACTCTGGAAGCAGATTAATAATTGATCAGTTACTCATTAAAAAATGAGAACTATTCACGTTTTTATTTTATTTATGTAGGATATTTTAAGCAAATTGTTCTGGAAAGCAGTCTACACTACCCAAATTCTGAGGAAAGTGCTTAGTTATGCAGCTCCTGCGTGACGGACTTTTTTTTTCCAATAGCCGAAGGCTATGGTCTAACCGTCATCTTAACTTTTGATAGCATTTTTTTCTTAAGAATCTTTAGAACGGCAAATGTATGGAACGGAGTATGGTAGAAATGTGGGGTGAGTGGTGTTTAACAATTGTTGTTGTCTATTTTCACCCCCTGTAGTATTGTCATTAACTTGCCATACACCCTGAATATTATATTTTATAATATCGTGTGAAAAGTCCAAATCGTCCCCGTTATTATGTGTTTCACTGATACCGTTATATTACAAATTTCACAATCTAGTTACGCCGTCTCGTTATTTAAATGACCAATTCTCAACCTTTTAATTATTTGATAGCCAGGTTTTGACATTGTCCCTAATTACTCGTAATTCGGTAGTAATTATGTGTGTACATGTATTTTTTTCACTTGTTTCTTAAACAAGTTTTATATAACACTGTACTAAAAGTATAACAATATTTTAGTTTAAAAAAAAGTAAATAATTGTCCCCGAACGAATACATAACAAAGCGACCCTAATGCATTAGCATTTCCAGCTCGGAAGAACTGATTCAGATTCAGAGCTTCGTCATGAGACAATAGCCACAATTAGTTAGAACTACTAAACTACATTAAATATTTAGTAGGCTACTGCTGGAAACTAGTAATCAAATCATATTCACTTTAGTAGCCGTCTACAAGTATGGCAGGCTTTCACAAGTATCATCTTCAGGGTAAGTATTATCATCTTCAGGGTAAGTATTATCATCTTCAGGGTATTATCATCTTCAGGGTAAGTATTATCATCTTCAGGGTAAGTATTATCGTCTTCAGGGTAAGTAATATCGTCTTCAGGGTATTATCATCTTCAGGGTAAGTATTATCGTCTTCAGGGTAAGTATTATCATCTTCAGGGTATTATCATCTTCAGGGTAAGTATTATCATCTTCAGGGTAAGTATTATCGTCTTCAGGGTAAGTATTATCGTCTTCAGGGTAAGTATTATCGTCTTCAGGGTATTATCATCTTCAGGGTAAGTATTATCATCTTCAGGGTAAGTATTATCATCTTCAGGGTATTATCATCTTCAGGGTAAGTATTATCATCTTCAGGGTAAGTATTATCGTCTTCAGGGTAAGTAATATCGTCTTCAGGGTAAGTATTATCATCTTCAGGGTAAGTATTATCATCTTCAGGGTATTATCATCTTCAGGGTATTATCATCTTCAGGGTAAGTATTATCATCTTCAGGGTAGGTATTATCATCTTCAGGGTAAGTATTATCATCTTCAGGGTAAGTATTATCGTCTTCAGGGTAAGTAATATCGTCTTCAGGGTAAGTAATATCGTCTTCAGGGTAAGTATTATCATCTTTAGGGTATTATCATCTTCAGGGTAAGTATTATCCTCTTCAGGGTATTATCATCTTCAGGGTAAGTATTATCATCTTCAGGGTAAGTATTATCGTCTTCAGGGTAAGTAATATCATCTTCAGGGTAAGTATTATTCAAGTATTATCTAAGTCTAGATAGATAAAACATTTTTATTTATTTATTTACTTTTTCTTTCTTTTTCTTCTGCTTGGGATTTTAAAACGGATTTTAGCTATATTTGGGTTCTTGATTCTACTATATATTTGTCAAATACCACTCACTCAATCACTCACTGACCTATCATCGCCCAACCCAAACTACTTGAAAGAAAATTTTGAAATTTAGCATAGACACTCCCTTTAGAACGAAAAAACACACGCTAAGAAATGATTTTTTTGATATTCGAATTTTTAAGTATTTTTAGAGGGTTAGCTCAGTGGTAGAGCACTGGACTAATAAGGTGGAGGCCTGAGTTCAAATCCCGAGCAAGCACTAAAGATTTTTTCTTCTAGTGTCTTCGTTAATGGGTTGAATTCGGCCTCCCTGACCGTCCCTAGGCCGACCCAGCCTTTAATTAATTTAATAATGGGTACCTTGGGTGCTAATGACTCCAGCAGTCGAAGCGGCCAAGGGGAAAATCAGGCGGCCGGAGCATAGTACTGACCACACTATCTCCCTAGTGTGCCGTATGGTAATGAATCAGATACGTCCATAGTATCTGTCCCTCAGGGCCCTCGTGGCCTGTTACGGGACTGATTTTTTTTTTTTTTTTTTTACTGTATTTATTATTTTATTTTGGCACCTCTGTATTTATTTCTTAATATTATTTCTATTTGTGCGTCATTTCAACTATGATGGCAGACCTTGTATTACTAGATATAAACTGTGATTTTGTTCCTTATAGAGTTTACGCTATACATGGTGATGGTCTATCCGAGGTAATAATATCCAGAACCCTTAAACTTCTGTTACTGGTAACCTATAGATAATTGGTTATCTCTAGGTTATCTGTTACTTGACACTGGTCCGGAGCGCACAATGTTCAGAAACATTATACTTTGATTACTTATCAACTGATGAATAACTTGTACTATGTCGGGAACCATTCTTTAATAAACTGCACAAAATTATATAGTTGAGTTAAGTTTGATGAAACATTATTTAACGTAATAAAATAACTACTTATCTGCCGTGACAAAGCATGGGTATTTAGCTAGTTTAAATATAATAGCAGTTTTTCTTCCTGGGCTCTATGTTTTCAGATTATTTCACTTATCTATTATTGTTATTTTTAAGTATGATTGTCGTTAAATGTATACAAGATTTGGTTCTTGTATATTTGACTTATTGTCAGTCTTATTTTTATGACAATTTATTTTAAGTAATATTTATGAAATAATGATATATTTTATGTTATAAATAAATACTATTACTATAATCCAATATTCATAAAAAGAAGACTGATGGTATGGCAAATATAACTAACTGGGCGTCAGATTTAATTATCTCTAGTTGTCAACACATATCATTACAAATAAAGTTGATTTACTGGCATAGGTTAATTGTATAAATATATAAATATGGTTTTATCTATAGATATTAAAAAAAAAAAAAAAAAAAAAAAAAAAAAACAGAATAATTATACACTAAACCACTACCAAAATTATAAAAGGCAAACTTTATACAATAGGGAAACATTGGACACAATAAGGAAAAAAATATCACCGAAACTGAACTGGTTTTAGGTGCTAATGGTTGATTTAGTTTTAGGTGCTAATGGTTGATTTAGTTTTAGGTGCTAATGGTTGATTTAGTTTTAGGTGCTAATGGTTGATTTAGTTTTACTACTTTGTATTAATGAATTGATCTTAGTTCCAAATCATCAGATTCCAATGTTATTGCTGCCACCTTACTCTATCATGAATGGATGTCATGACCAAATGGCTGGATCCAGCGTCATAATCATAAATTGAGAGTCATTCTCCTTTTCATTACACAATCATAAATGGATATTGGATCCATAGATGATGATATGATCCTGTCTTACTGCTGCCTCCTGACCCTATCATGGATAGACTGTATGTCCAAATTACTAGAGCCTCTTGACTAAATCCTGAATGCATGTTAGGTACAAATGATTAGATCCCTGCTTCCCCTTTACCTAATCATGAACGAATGTTAGTTCCAAAACATCCTGTAGTCTCTTATTCCTTTCTTTTAATTCTATCATGAATGGATGCTAGGTACAAATGACTAGATCTATGCCCAATGCTTCCTCCTTACTCTATCATGAATAGATGTTAGGTACAAATCACTGGATCCATTCTCACTGTTGTAGCCTTACTCTATTGGGATGGATGCTAGGTACAAATGACTGGGTCCAACCTTTCTGCTGCCTCCTTACTCTATCATGAATGGATGTTATGTCCAAAAGATTCGCTGCAGTCTGACGGCCTTTTCCTTGCTCTATCATAAACGAATTTTGAGCCCAAATTATTGGATCAATTCTTACTGTTGCCTGTTTACTCTCTCTTGAACAAATGTTAGGTCCAAATTACTGAGTCATGATGCAGCCCCCTTAGTCTAATGTGAATGGATGTTAGGAACAAATGTCTGAATCCAGTCTTGCTCTTGCTCTCTGTTCTATCATGAATGGATAGTAGGTCCAAATGATTGGGTCCATTCTTGCTCTTCTCCGCCATGAAAGGATGTTAGGTCCAAATGACCGGGTCACATCATACAAATGCCAGCTTACTCTATCATGAATGGATGCTAGGTCCTTGTAATATTGTTCAGTCTTGCTCATTCTCTGTTCTCCACCATGAATGGTTCTTCCGTCCCAATGATTGAGTCCTGTCTTGCTCTTTCTCTGTTCTCTATCATGAATGGATGTTAGGTCCAAATGACCGGGTCATATCATACAAATGCCTGCTTACTCTATCATGAATGGATGCTAGGTCCATGTAATTTTGTCCAGCCATGCTTATTCTCTGTTCTCCATCATGAATAGATGTTCCGTCCCAATGATTGAGTCTTGTCTTGCTCTTTCTCTGTTCTCTATCATGAATGGATGTTAGGTCCAAAAGACCGAGTCTTATCATACAAATGCCTGCTTACTCTATCATGAATGGATGGTAGGTCCATGTAATTTTGTCCAGTCTTGCTCATTCTCTGTTCTCCATCATGAATGGTTGTTCCGTCCCAATGATTGAGTCCTGTCTTGCTCTTTCTCTGTTCTCTATCATGAATGGATGTTAGGTCCAAATGACCGGGTCATATCATACAGATGCCTGCTTACTCCATCATGAATGGATGCTAGGTCCATGTAATATTGTCCAGTCTTGCTCATTCTCTGTTCTCTATCATGAATAGATGTTTGGTCAAAATGATTGTGTCCAGTCTTGCCTTTCTCTCTGCTTTATCATGAATGGATGTAAGGTCCAAATGATTGTGTTCCATCTTTCTTCCATCGCTGGTAGTTGCTAAATCACACGCAGACTTCTTTCCTGTGTCTAATCGATTGAGGTTTATACTCACGAATGCCCAAAAAGTTCATAAAATATATTTTGTTATGGCAGAGGCAACTTTCCGAGGAATACTTCCATCTTCAGTGCAAGAAAGGACACAATACCAAATGTATTCCCGAACACAATAATATAGGAAGAAAAAATATGTTATTAATTCTGTTTAAAAACTAATAACTATTTAATAAAATCATTTCTGATGATGGCCCTGTAGCTTCGCGCAGCTTTACTCGTGCCAAATCCTCTTCCTGAAGCTTCTTGTAGTTTGTCCTTCATTGCGTCTTCTTCCAGCAACTTCACGCACATGTCCAATATCACGTCTCGCCCCTACAACTTCACTCAGCGAGTCCTATGCTGCCACCTCTCCCTCCAGCTTCACGCAGCTTGTCCTTCGTCGCATCCTCTCCCTGGGGCTTCACGCACTTCCGAACGAATCATTTCCCGTTCCTGCAACTTCATACACTTGTCCGACTACACGTTCCGCCCCTGCAACTTCGTCCAACCGGTCCCAAGCCGCAACCTCTCCTTCCAGCTTCACGCACTTGTACCATATCATTTCCCGTCTCTGCAACTTCACTCGTCCACTTCCTGTAGCTTCACGCAGCAAGCCCTTCATCGCACACCCTTCTTGCACCTACTTGCAGCTCGTCCTTCAAATCTTTTCCGTATAGCCTCAACCAGGTTGTACCTTATCACATCCACTTTATGAAACTTGTCGGCTATCTCTCCGTACACCTTTATGCAGCTTTTCCATTATGACTTCTATGCCGTTCGCTTCATGAGGATTGCGCTTCATCAAAACCGCTCCTTGCAACTTCGCGCAGTTTTTCCAGTAACTCATCCTATCGCTGCAACTTTACGCAGCCTTTCCCTTATCACATCCTTTCCTCATAGCTTCAACCAGCCTTTCCATTGTAAAATCTTCAATCGTTCAATCTCCCCATCAGCTTTACCAAACCTTAAGAATGGTCCTTCAACCTTTTTCCTCAGTTTCCACCGAGCCTGATGACAATTCCTTCAAACTCCTCAGTTTCCTCAATGTCTGAAGTCTTACGCATCCTTAGCTTATTCTGTTCAAACTCCTCATTTCCAGTGCCTGATGAATTCCAAATCGTGCACGGGTATTATCATAATCTCGTCCAATGAACTTATCAAATGAATCGACTGAATTTTTGTTGTTTAACTATTTATGAACCGGAACTTCATAATTACTAATAGGTGTGATAATAAATAAAGGTTTGCATTGGAGATTGAAATAGAAATGTTTGCCAGTTATATTTTATTGTATTGTGGATGAATTATGGTGATATTGTGTCATACCTAGCACTGAAGATGGGGGGAGTTCCCCTGAATGTCTGCATTGCAATTTCTTTCACATTCCACATCATTCAGTGGGATCTGAAAACAAAATAAACATGTTATTTAGAACTAAAAACAAAAAAAAAAATAGGAAAAAGCTTGACTGTCTTGGATCAGATAGGAGAACATAGAGGAATACATACAGCAGAAGAACATGAGTAAATATACAGGATAATATAAAGGTAAATAAAGTAGATATAATAATGAATAATAATAATAATAATGTTATTATGCATGAAAAAGTCACTTAAATAAGAAATAGAGGAAAATTTTAAATTATAGACTAATTATAATAAGAGTCTAACTCTGTTTAAAAATAAATAAAACTGTTAAGATATTTACATATAATTAAATAATAAAATGCCAATAAGAAAGAAGTGGATATAACGGGATTGTGGAATATGGCAGGAAGGAAAGGATGAGAAAGGGAGGAGAAATAATTAATCTATATACAGAAGAGGGAAGGTTATATGTTTCATAAAAAAAAAGGGATGTATTTGTTCTCAAAAATAAGAAAATAGGATTAATTTAACATATTTTATATACAAAAAAACTGCGAAAAATCAAATCAAAAGTAAAATATTATCCTTTGTTGACCAGGGAAAAACTAAGTACACTGGTTCAAGCCTTGGTCCTTTCTTATGCAGATTCTTCCAATGTGAGGTTCTGTAGGAGGAAAGGAAAGCGGATTAAAATTGATGCAAAGAACAGGAGAGGAGGATGGTCAGAGTGAGAGGGCTGTTGTATGAGCGAGAAGGTCGGAGGATGGGACGGGTAGTGGGTCGGCAGAGGATGGGACGGGTAGTGAGTCGGCAGAGGATGGGACGGGTAGTAGGTCGGCAGAGGATGGGACGGGTAGTGGGTCGGCAGAGGATGGGACGGGTAGTGAGTCGGCAGAGGATGGGACGGGTAGTGAGTCGGCAGAGGATGGGACGGGTAGTGGGTCGGCAGAGGATGGGACGGGTAGTGAGTCGGCAGAGGATGGGACGGGTAGTGAGTCGGCAGAGGATGAAAAACTGGCGGGGGTCTAAGATATAGGAAGAGGATATCAAGTTAGGAATTGGAATCGGATTCGTGAAAGTGGTTCGAAGGAACTAAGGAGGTGAAAGGAAGAGGGAACGTCACTCAAATGGTCTGGTGACACAGAGAGCGAGCTCGACGAAGAGTGTGTTTTTGGTGATATTTGAAAGTCGATACTCTTGGGGTCCAGTGAGGATCCATCGTCGTCTCGCTGCGTCAGGTCTTCTCATCTCGTCTCTTTAATTTCGGGCTTCGGACAGGAAGCAGAGGAACGCCGAGCAAGGATGTGCGCATCAGGCACGTGTTTGTCAAGGTTAATAAGGAGGTTTGATGTTAGGAAGTCATCGATTGTAACAATGAAGGGATAGGCATGGCTGTTTTATCAATCGACAGCATATAAGTCAGGCAAGGGGGATAGTTCTAGGAATAGACGTGAACAAATGGAAATCGGATAATGGGAGAAGGTGACTCGTCAAGCAGAGCATGGATACGTAGAACTGTAGTAGGTAGCGGGGGGTATGAAACAAGACGGCTGCAGAAGCCGAGGTAGTCCATAAAACGATGGTCAGAAGGATGAGAAAGGGGTTTGCTATTTTATTTAATGACTAGGATGGATTATTTTAGGGAGAGATATGTTTCAAATGAAGTATTTCGAAGTTGGGTTCAATAGCGGTTTGAGAGGATTGATCGACCAAAATGCTCTGTAGGTAGGTCTGGTCCAGTGAGAGCGAGACCGCCACTAACTCATTCGCGACGGAAGAGTGTGTTTTGGGAAATCAGGATATATTTGTTGACCCAGGATTTGGAAATTACAATAAGGTGATAGGATAAGAAGGAGGTTTAGTCATAAGTGATAAACTGGAGAAGAAAAAAAGATTTCCCAAAACAAAACCGGAGAAAAAGAGAGAGGTTAAAACCCAAACGAAATAAAGCTGTAGCAAATATAAGTGTAGCCAATATCGATTAGCAGGAAATAAGCAAAATATGAATGTTGGGAAAAATTAAAAATTATAGCACTGATTAATTCTGACTGGACCTTCGAGAATCCAGTTGAAAGCGCCGGGTTCCAAACCAGGGATCGATAGGGCTAGGGGATGGAATCCCGAGATAGGTAGGGTATAGGGTTAAGTTATCCAAATACATCTAAGTCTTGACAATGCTGGCCATAGGAAGTCCGTCGTCACGTCAGCAAAGGCGCGTCTTACTGAGGAGTCTTAGGTTCAGTCAAGCATATTGGCATATATTGGTCAGGTCACAGTCAAGGTGTGAGGGAGGAGACATCATATCGCACTAGTATTTATAAAGTGACACTCAAAAATCGGCTTTATTCACGCCATTACAGTTTTGGCTATGAATGACATGGTAAATAAATCTTTAGCAGCCTTGAAAACTGTATGTACGTAACTCCAGAGCTAGTACACCGGGGGGCACTTGTGTCACTCTTCCTGCCTGAATATTAAACCCCCTACATAGGCAATAGGGACACATTTTCAGTTGAGTTGGTTCACTTTAGAAAAACTATTGCGATGTCACCTTTCGGCTTCTGATAAGGTCATCAGGAACTGACCGAGGAAGAATATGTGCAAGAAATGACAGTCCTCAGGTTACTTCTTCACAAGTATTTCTCAGGGTATAGTTTTGCTCGTAGTATTGCGTACCGATGAAGATTACAATCCACCTGACAGTCCTAAAGAGAAGAAACTAAGAAAGTTCAGAGCTAAATATAGTATTAGATACCGAAGCAGATATAGGCAAAAGTAAAGGAGCAGATATAGGTAGATGTAGATTATACTGGAATGTGCGGACGTCAAGAACCCAGACACTCGCCAGACAGTCACTGGGTCTTTGCCAAGATCTAATTCACAGTTTAGCAGAAGGCAATTCTTCATAATCAGATAGCGATATCTCCTATGGACGATTTGTCTATAGGAAAATACCTTTATAATTCGACGCGACATAATCCATGATCATTCGAATTCGTTCCTGATTTCACATTCATTCATAAAATCCATTTATAGATTGGTTTTGGATGCTGGTGCTACATTCATTCTAAAAATTCAACCATGTTTTGGCGTAGGGTCCTTGTTCCTGTTTCATTCACAAACCCCATTTATAGAATGATGTCGGAGCTAATGCCACATTTATTAATCAAAGCTAGCCATATATTGTTACTGGATCCTGATTCCAGTTTCATTAATAAAATCATTTGCAGACGGTTTTTGGATTCTGAAGCCGCATTCATACATAAAAACCAGCCAGATAAAATAACACCATAATTGGTAATTAGAGAATACACAAAACCATATCTCGCAACACACAGAGCACCCAACACCATACCTCCTAACACACAGAACGCCCAACAACACACCTCCTAACGCACAGAACACCCAACAGCCGCACCTCCTAACACACAGGACACAAAACCGCATACTGCTTAACAGAAAGCACACCTTGCACCATACTCAACTCCTCCGAATAAACAGCAAAACACCTAACACACTGCACACCTCCTAATACCCAGAACACCCAACATCACACCTCCTAACACTCAGAACAACCAACACCACACCTCCTAATGCACGGGACACCCAACGCCAAACTTTGTAACACAAAGAACACCTGACACCAAACATACTAACCTCCATAATTCGACGCAACGAACGACGAAACGAATCACCAGAGTGCCCATCTTGTGGTGTCTTAATTTCCATCAAACATATCTTTACTGAATGCCGTGTCTAAGAGAATGAAGGATCTCTATTTGGGCTCACGGGTAATTTGAGTGAAGATATGGGAGACAGCCCGACAAGGATCACAAATTTATTTAATTTTTTACAATATACAGAACTCCTAAATAAACTATGATTGTTGTAACACACAGCCCAACAAGGGGTGTAAGTAAACCAAAACCTGGCTATGTGCTACAAACAGAAATCATAGCTCAAGGTAGTTAAATTAACTACCAACTAATGTAAAAATTAAGTAACTAAAAATAAATATAAATATCTAATTTATAAATAAAATTTTATTTTATTTATAAATTCAGTTTAATAATTCCAATATTCAATAATAAAACATTTTGAAGACAATAATTTATTCCATAAAGGCTTAATAACAGTTATTACAAGCATACAATTATAAAAGAAATTTCAAACTTCAGTGGCGTTAATAACCAAATAGGTTGGTACGCTTTATGAAAAAGAAGGGAACATAACCCACAGAACACCCAACTGCACACCCCCTAACCGGCAGAACGGCCAAATCGATACCTCCTAAGGCAAAGAACACCAAGCACATTACACACTCACCCACAGAACACCCAACTGCACACCCCCTAACCGGCAGAACGGCCAAATCGATACCTCCTAAGGCAAAGAACACCAAGCACATTACACACTAACCCACAGAACACCCAACGGCACACCCCCTAACCGGCAGAACGGCCAAATCGATACCTCCTATGGCAAAGAACACCAAGCACATTACACACTAACCCACAGAACACCCAACTGCACACCCCCTAACCAGCAGAACGGCCAAATCGATACCTCCTATGGCAAAGAACACCAAGCACATTACACACTAACCCACAGAACACCCAACAAATAGCACTCCAGCTAGCATAGAGCAAAACACTTAACATACTGCACATCTCACCACTCAATTAGGTGTGGTCTCACCCAAGACTACACCTCCTAATAATTAGAACACCCAACATCATACCTCATAACATGTAGCACATCTAACTAGACACCTTCAAATAAAACACACACCACAAAACACATAATTTCAGCAAGGATACTGGGAATAGAGATGACAAATTTATTAGAAGAAATCATATAACATTTTAATATTGA
The DNA here is from genome assembly GCA_946811695.1 of Gonocerus acuteangulatus. NCBI lineage: Eukaryota > Metazoa > Arthropoda > Insecta > Hemiptera > Coreidae > Gonocerus > Gonocerus acuteangulatus. Next base: position 7,039,433 of record OX328127.1, on the reverse strand, counting down.
AATCAAAATTTTGTATAAATGCTTTGATGGAATTGTCGTTTGTATTAATGAGAATTATAAATACAGATATTTCTAAAATCATGGATGCTATCAGATTTTTCTAAAAATCATGGTTCAATGTTTCGCTAAACATGGATTCTCATGTGGGAGATACGGGTTTGAGCACCTCTTGTGGCGGGTTGAGGTTCTACAGAAATTTGCTCGCTGAAAAGTGTCTGCTTTACTTTGGCATGATCTTCTGCCTTCACAAGAGATAGAAAGGAGAATTTTTTACATTTATTACAAGTCACGTTAAAAAACAATTGTGCTGAGGCGCCAGAAGCCGTAAAACAAGAAGAGTGGCAAAACAACGCTTTTGGCAGATATAATTCTGTTTTTTTTTTTATTTTTAATTATTCACTTACCGCATTATATAAGTGTACTGAAAATAATTATTATTTGTGGTATTTTTAAAAGGTCTTAAGTAACCGATATCAGTTTCTCCAAGACAGCTCATGACCGGAGGCAGTTGGGCTCAAAATATGTGCATACATTAGAACCAAATGAGGAAGAATGTTTGTAAGCTTTCGACATTCTTAGTTCACACCTTGGAAGAAACAAATAATTAATGGGCCCTAACATGCAATATTCACTGGAACTACTTCATCTTAATGGCTTCTGTTCAAGGAGCATCTGGGGAAGGATAAATATCGTTCTTTATTATAGGATGGATCCATTATTTTATACAGGAGTGTAGCTGTAGGAACACTACCGAAACATTTGATTAGGACCACCACAGTATTTGGTGTGGGTGACCGTCTAGGGAATGTGGCGTTTGCATTATAGAAGGCTGGCGACTTGTTGATAGCCCAGGCAATTGATAAGCTGTTGAAAAAAAGAAATAGACAAGGTGAGATGTTTTAAAATAATGATTCGGACGAGATGATAAGGTTTTCTAATCAGTTCTGTCTCTTGAAGCACTTTTTATTCAACCCACAATTATGTTTCAATTCAAGCTGTTGTAATTCAATCTTATTTTATGTAGCAGTAATTTTATATTTGAATAGTATTAACCTGATGCTGTCAACGCCAAAATAATTCTAAAGCAGGCTACACACGGTCAGACAGGCCTGTCAGTTAGACCTAAACAGTCTGCCTGAAAGCCGGTCAGGCAGGCCTGTCAGTTAGACCTAAACAGTCTGCCTGAAAGCCGGTCAGACAGGCCTGTCAGTTAGACCTCAACAGTCTGCCTAAAAGCCGGTCAGGCAGGCCTGTCAGTTAGACCTGAAGAGTCTGCCTAAAAGCCGGTCAGACAGGCCTGTCAGTTAGACCTAAACAGTCTGCCTAAAAGCCTGTAGTCTGAACGTGTATATATTCCGGCCGGTCTGTCAGTTAAGACTGTTCAGGCGGCCGGAATATACACACATTCAGGAGACAGGCTTTCAGGTGGACTGTTCAGACCAACCTGACAGGCCTGTCTGAATCGTGTGTAGCCTGCTTAAGGATCATTTGTTCCGGAATATACACACATTCAGGAGACAGGCTTTCAGGTGGACTGTTCAGACCAACCTGACAGGCCTGTCTGAATCGTGTGTAGTCTGCTTAAGGATCATTTGTTCCGGAATAAGAACACAGTTTTTGTTTTTCGTTTCATTTTCATTTTTTTTTTTTTTTAATTTCTTTGTTGGTTATTATATTCTTTAAATGAATACATCTGGTAATATGATACAATATGAAGGTCCTGTGCTAAAGGCCTCCCAACTTCATCCTTGAATAATGTCGCTTCGGGGGAATCCGTTCTGGTGGGCTCACTCCATAAATAGATTAGAGAAAATGCTACAATAAATAACCCATGGTCAGATATCTTTGCAGTATCTGCCTCTCTTTCCAGTTGATGTGAAAATAAAATATTTAATTTTTCCCCCTTGAAAAGTAAAAATTGTCTTATTTTCAACAAGATGTATCACGTTTGCTGTTCAAAAGTTGTAGTAAATTTAATTTGAATTAAATTTTATATCAAAGAAATCGGAAAAAGGGGCAGTAACAAGGAAGTACTTTCGAACAGTAAGGGAACGGCAAAAATGCAGATGGCTTGAACTGTCTCCGATGCTGACTAAGTATTTAACAGGCCATGGAGACTTCGCTAGCTACCTACATGCGTTCGGCATACGAGGTCTTCCAGACTGCGGCTGTGGTCAGATCCAGACGGCGGAACATGTCCTAATGGATTGCCCGCAATACGATGAACTGAGGAAGCAATGTATAAAAAGCCCTATCACAGCATTACACGTTCTAGTTTCAAAAGAAAATTATAACTCTTTTCTTTATTTATTAACTCAAATTGAAAAAAAAATCGAGTAAAAGATTAATTTCTGTTTCACTTATTTCATATGGTTAATCGTTTAAAAGTACTTAACATTTATTTTATCAATTTCATTTCTTTGTTAATCTTCTTTTCTTAATGTTTTCACTATTTAGTTATTAACATTGTTATTAGAAATAGCTTATTATCCGTAATTTGTTATACATACTATGAATGTTAAATTATTATTACGAATAATTATTTATACCTTGTGCTGTGAGCGGAGCAAGGTTGTTTTTATTGTGTACATAAATAAAATAAAATATAAAAATATCAAAGAAATATCGCGAAATTCAACCATTTTCGAGTAATTTTGAAGAGAACACGAAAATTATTTAATTTTTGTGGTCTTTAGGCCGTTAAACGTTCTCCCTGGGTCAACGTTCTTGCATAACTTGTTTTATTTTATTGTAATCGTACTAATATGTACAAATTGAAAAAATAAAATCTTCTACTCCACCTTTTGCTAAGTAACTCCTTTTATCCATAACTTTTGAACCGACTAATGGGTTATTATTATTTTTAGTAATTCGTTCATGCATCAATGCTAAATATTGCCAAATAATAGAGCCAGCAGCAAAACATCCTACTTGGATGGGTGACCGCCTGAGGAAACCACTGTCATTGGCAATATTAAATTGGGGCAACCTATCGGCATAAATAGACCAGAAGTTGATAAGCCGAACAAAATAATAAATAAACAATAAACACTTAAATACAAGTAGCTCATTATTGGCATTTTCCCAAATAATGTAGGTACTGTGGTCGCACCCTGGAAAGATACCCGAAAATTACCCGCGTTAACATATCGTCGTTACAAATGCGAAGTATGGAATGTGAAAATCACCACTTTTCAGAGTGGAAAAGCATTTACTCATAACTTTTTTTTGGACAGTTAAATATTCGGCAGATTTGACCTTTTGACAGTAGAATACTTTCCCTTTCATAGAGTGAACTAAGATTGAAGAGTTTGCCGTACATAAGTCCAGAAGAAATTAGTAAAGATTTAAAATGAAAGATGCATTTTTTCACATTCGATACTTTGCATTTGTATCGACGATATATATAGGAGCGAGTTCGACTCATTGGTACAACACTTGACAGTTCTGGAGGACCCGAGTTCGACACTCGCACGCTCACTAATGATTTTATCATCTAATGTCGTCCTTCGAAGTTCGGAGCCCGTAACCTATACCCTAGGCTCATCCAGCCAAGAATGAGTACCTGCTAAGGGGGGAAACAAGGTACAGAAGCATCTAGAAAAGAAAAAATCGGAATGTGTCATATACTGCCAAAAGGCACATTATCTCATGACCAGAGGTGTGTGTTGCGCGAGTTCTTCAAGAAGGAAGGCAGTTCTACCAATTTTTATGAGTAATTACATTCCTTTTTTATCAAACTTAAATGTAAGACATACTGAAATCATTAAATATCAATTTCATCAAGAATAATTTTCATTTATTTCTGAAAAGATCATAAAAATAAACATGACATTAGTTTTATTTATTAGTTTTTTGATGAGCCTAGGGTATAGCCTGGCACATGACGACGGATAACAAACTTCGAGAAATCAAACGAACAGTAAGTGAATGGCCTTCAAGCAAAAGGGATAATAGAAGAGACGAAGTGATATTATGCCGCTTAAGAATTGGCCATTCCCGACTGACACACTCTTATCTCATGACAAGACAGGACAGACCGACATGTACACAGTGTAACACACCGCTGGTTATAAAGCACATACTGACTGAATGTTTACAGCGACAAAACTATGACTTACCTTACAATATGACTCAATTACTCGGCGATGGAAGCAAATATATCGATGAGATATTGAACTACCTAAACAAGACAAACTTACTAACCAAATTATAACATACATTTAGGAAGGAAGAAGAGTGAAAACAACCCATAGAGATTTGTTTATATATACCATTATTATTTATATAAAAAATATACCATTGTTAATTTATATGTTATATGTGTGTGTGTATGCAGGTGTGTACATGTGTGCATTTTTTTTTTTTTTTTTTTTTTTTTTTTATTAATGTATTTATTCTATTATCTTTATTAACGCTCTATTATATTATATCTTTATTTATCTTTCTCTATTATATATTTATTAAGGTTCTATGATAGTATATCTTTATTAAGGTATTTATTCTATTATATCTTAATCTGAATAGTATTCTCCTATGTCTAGAAGCAGAATAAACTATATAAACATAGTGTAATGTATATTTGAATAATTTGATGTATATATATAATAATGATGATGTATATATTGTTGATGTTGATGTATATATATAATAATGTGTTTGTATGCACATATGTAATAACCAAATTGTATCTAAGTATATATGCATGTAGATGTGTATGTATGTATATATGTGTAATGTTTGTTCTGAGCAAGTCGCTATAGTTGCGAAAAGCTCATAAAATAAATATAAAAAAAAAAAAATAGTTTTTTTCTCCTCTTAATTTAAAATTATATTATGAAATTGGGAGATAATCTCAGTTCTGAGTATACTTTTGGAACGATAATTAATTAATTAAATTTTACAACTTTTGTGACATTCTACACCTTGCAGGATTTTTTTTCTAAGAGTAGTGATTCTCGAAATTTTGTTGCTAACTACACTTTTTTTATCAATATCAACAGCTATTGCGGTTTGAAGAAGAAACTTGTGAGAGTGCATTCGCATTAAGGAAAATTTAATGCAGCTTTCAAAACGACAATGTCCCCGTTGGAAAATATTGTGTAAAAGCAGAGAAAATTAGGGGTTTTCCACAAAAACACGGTTACCTTTAGAACGGCATATCACTAAAAGAAAAACAGATATAAACGTGCAGTCAGAGTTGGGCAAACGTTAGCGCGCGCTAAAAGCTGATACCACTCCGCTAATTTAGCGAAACTGTAGAAAGCCAGCGCTAATAATTAGCGGTTAGCGGTGGCAGTGCGCTAACCGCTAATCTATTTATGAAATATCGTAATTGCTAATAGCTTAAGCTGTAGTTACAACTTGTAACTATAGCTTAAGCTATTAGCAATTACGATATTTCATAAATAGATTAGCGGTTAGCGGACTGCCGCCGCTAACCGCTAATTATTAGCGCTGGCTTCTACAGTTTCGCTAAATTAGCGGAGAGGTATCAGCTTTTAGCGCGCGCTAACGTTTGCCCAACTCTGCGTGCAGTTGGCAGCATTTAACTAAATTTTTTGTCTTCTTTCACACATTGAGTATTGTTATCTAAATCCGGTATTGGAGCCTGATGACAAACGATTGGACGAATTCGTTAACATCCTACAAAGGTCCATTAGGACAGGCGGTTTGAAACTCAAGTTATTTGCCCCAACGGGCGAACAATTTATCATATCTTGCAACGAAACTCTACATACTTACCTGCTAGATTTTATCGCTGAAGATTTGGGGAGATTTTTTAAACATTCTTTCCTGAGTGCAACCCTAACAGGCACATTCCATCGGAGTGAGCTAAGAAGCCAGCCTTTGGGACAGTGCTTACATCGGACCCCTGTCTCCTGCCTTCCTCTTGGTCCAGGGAAGAACTCCATCACAGCCAAGCTGGATTACAGACCGTCGGTGATCTGGAGGACCGGCTGATACATCCGCCTGAAATAGCTCTACAGGATATTCGGCATTCTTCCGCCTGATTTGTGTCTGTCCGCTGCTTTGTTACCCATCACACTGTCCTTTCCGAGCAAGTACCACCTTTATCAGATCATGACGTGACCCTTTTTGTAAAAGACTTCCTAGCAAATTCTGGCTAGAAATAGCTCTAATAAAAGCTCATAAAAAAAAAAAATCAGTCCCGTAACAGGCCACGTGGGCCCTGAGGGGCAGATACTATAGAGGTATCTGATTCATGACCATACGGCACACTAGGAAGATAGTGTGGTCAGTACTATGCTCTGGCCGCCTGATTTTCCCCTTGGCTGCTTCGACTGCCTAGAGTCATTAGCATCCAAGGTACCCATTATTAAATTAATTAAAGGCTGGGTTGGCCTAGGGACGGTCAGGGAGGCCGAATTCAACCCATGAACGAAGACACTAGAAGAAAAAATCTTTAGTGCTTGCTCGGGATTTGAACTCAGGCCTCCAGCTTATTAGTCCAGTGCTCTACCACTGAGCTAACCTCGCCCCCAATAAAAGCTCATAATATGAGCATATTATGCTCTTGATAAACCTACAAACGTGTGAAAGGTATAGAACAGTAACAGTAAAGTTATATTTAATAGTTACGTGTATTATTTTACCGCGGTTACCCAACACACTTCCATCGGGAGGAAACCCGCATATAAGGTTGACCTCTTGACGCAATTCGGAAGTTCCGACTAGAACATTTCACGTTTCAGGACCATGGTTCAAAGTAAAAATACATATGGCTTACGGATTTTTGTTTGTAGGCATCCAGCTACATTTTATATTTTCTACATTGTAGGAAAACGAATTTTTCAAGTGATATCTGTAACCGTTTTCGAGAAAAGTGTAATATTTTTTGCATATAAATTTTGGTTTGGGTACATAATATAATGGGATTCAGAATATTTTTAGCTACATGTTTGAGAATCATCCTAACTGAAATTTTTAAATTTTGGTTACGTTTGGAGTTTAGATAGTATTAGAAAAAAAATGTATTAACAGGAATGAAAAGATTTGGGTTCTTCTTAAGTGGAAGACAACCATTCGAAAGCTTAATATATTCTCTACAAAACAGATCTTGAAGCAATATTCGATGAGACGGTCATATTTGAAGAAATAAGTGCTGAAGTAGCTAATTTCGTTTATTTGAACGGTTCTATTTGACTGTTTCCTTAGTTGTTTATTGCTTATTATTTTTCTAGTTGTTTATAGCAGAAATATGCATTTGACAAGAAAACGGGATTAGCGAAATCAGAAAAAAATTTTTGTCGTTAGAAATACAGTTTTCCCAGCGAAATTCGAAGATGCCGTGTGAATATTTTCTACTACTGTACTGCTGTTGGTTTTTCTCTTTAGGACAGTGTTTTTCTCTATTTTACTGACTTTTTAGTAGATTGGGGTTTTTTTTTTTCAAATGCATTGAACAGTGAAATGAGTATTGTAGTTTTATATTGACTTATAGAGCCTTCCTTAAGAATGAAGGAGAAGGTGGATACAGTAATTACCGCTTCTGTGTAAGTTGGCTACTGTCAGTTTACTGTGTTTTGTGATAACTAAAATATTGTTTTACTTCAAGATAAATTATTCACGAAAGATCAAAACCTACCAATAACTGCTCCTATTTCTTTACCAATGTCATTAGGGATATGAAAGAAAACGCGCTAAGATAATGCAGCTCCTGCGAGTCGGACTTTCTTTTACTTCCCCTAGGGCTGTTTGAAAACCTCTTTTCATCTATTGGTCTCTCGCAAAGAAAGTAAACCATACAGCGATGTGGTTGGCGCATATCGTCGATACAAATCCCAAGTATCGAATGTGAAAATAACACTTTCCAGAGTGAAAACCCTACTATTCATTACTTTGCCTTTTGGACAGTCAAATAGTCGGCAGATTCGATATTTTGACAATTGTTACTTTCCCCTTTTAGCGCGGTTCCTCCCTCCCTCATAGGGAGGAACCCCGCTTATAGGGTTGATACAATGAAACAATCCGGAAGTGCCGACTAGAAAATTTTGCGTTTCAGAACCTCTGGAAACCGAAAATGATGGTAGTTCAAATTTGTATATATATATATATATATATATATATATATATATATATGTATATATTTATATATATATATATATATATATATATATATATATATATATATATATTTGTCTGTTCGCTCCTTTCTGGCTTCCCTGATGGTCCGATTTTGATGAAATTTGGTACAAAAATCCTTCGTCCAATTTGAATGGTCAAGTTCGTTAACCAGCAAAATCCGCCCACTGGAAGATGGCATTTGGGGCGAAATTAGCGCAAAAAAATCGTAACGCTTACGTTTTTGAGTTCATAAGCTTGTAAGTACTCTTTTTATAGGCTTCTTGGGCTAGGAAAACGAATGGAACCATTTTCAAGGCGATAGCTTTAACCGTTTTCGAGAAAATTGGGAAAATAATTTTTGAATACCGTTTTTGGTTTGGGTACTTAGAATTACGGGATTCAGTTGAAACATTATCTGCATGTTCTACTTTCATTAAAACTAATATGTTGAAAGTTTTGTTACGTTTGGAGTTAAGGAAGGGTTAGAATAAAATATTTTATGAACAGACAAGAAAAGTTTTGGGAACTTCGTATACTTTCATTAATATCTCGAACACGGTTGGGAAATCGTGGTAAGTGGATGGAAACTAATTGAAAGCTTTCTAAATTCTCTACAAAAAATATTCTAAAACTATTTTTGATTAGGTTATGTCAATCGGAGAAATAAGTGCTTAAAACTTCAAATACGTCCGTTTTGTTCTTAAGAACGGGTTTTTGTCGTTCTTTTTGTAATTTTTGTCTCTTTCCCTTTGTTTTTTGTAAAAATCCAAGATTTTTTTGCAGTTTTCAGTGAGATACTTATACTTCTTTCTTAGTTTTGAAATTAATAAAAATGAAATTAAAAATGTTTTCTTGTTCAAGGACACATGCACCTTTTGGAAAAATTTCGAATTTGACAAAATTAGCTTTTTTAGCAAAATTACTTTTGCAAGTTGTTGTGATTTACCAAACAAAATCACTGATACTACCTCTTGATAGTCTTCTAACTGCATCAAAATGCTACCAACTGTTTAGCCATATTCCCTGCTGGTGTGGGAAAAGAGAAAAATAGTTGTAGCCCCACCCAGTGTCATATGCCACACTTTCCCAGAATAAGGGTTAAAACAATTTCAATTATAAAATGAAATTACTGCAACTTTAGTAAAAACATGGTTGGAGGGGTCAGAATATTTGACCTCTACAACTAGTGATCAGACTATTTGATATAATAATAAATTACTGCAACTTTAGTAAAAACATGGTTGGAGGGGTCAGAATATTTGACCACTACAACTAATGATCAGACTATTTGATATAATAATAAATTACTGCAACTTTAGTAAAAACATGGTTGGAGGGGTCAGAATATTTGACCACTGCAACTAGTGATCAGAATATTTGATATAATAATAAATTACTGCAACTTTAGTAAAAACATGGTTGGAGGGGTCAGAATATTTGACCACTACAACTAATGATCAGACTATTTGATATAATAATAAATTACTGCAACTTTAGTAAAAACATGGTTGGAGGGGTCAGAATATTTGACCACTACAACTAATGATCAGACTATTTGATATAATAATAAATTACTGCAACTTTAGTAAAAACATGGTTGGAGGGGTCAGAATATTTGACCACTACAACTAATGATCAGACTATTTGATATAATAATAAATTACTGCAACTTTAGTAAAAACATGGTTGGAGGGGTCAGAATATTTGACCACTACAACTAATGATCAGACTATTTGATATAATAATAAATTACTGCAACTTTAGTAAAAACATGGTTGGAGGGGTCAGAATATTTGACCACTACAACTAGTGATCAGACTATTTGATATAATAATAAATTACTGCAACTTTAGTAAAAACATGGTTGGAGGGGTCAGAATATTTGACCACTACAACTAATGATCAGACTATTTGATATAATAATAAATTACTGCAACTTTAGTAAAAACATGGTTGGAGGGGTCAGAATATTTGACCACTACAACTAATGATCAGACTATTTGATATAATAATAAATTACTGCAACTTTAGTAAAAACATGGTTGGAGGGGTCAGAATATTTGACCACTACAACTAATGATCAGACTATTTGATATAATAATAAATTACTGCAACTTTAGTAAAAACATGGTTGGAGGGGTCAGAATATTTGACCACTACAACTAATGATCAGACTATTTGATATAATAATAAATTACTGCAACTTTAGTAAAAACATGGTTGGAGGGGTCAGAATATTTGACCACTGCAACTAGTGATCAGACTATTTGATATAATAATAAATTACTGCAACTTTAGTAAAAACATGGTTGGAGGGGTCAGAATATTTGACCACTGCAACTAGTGATCAGACTATTTGATATAATAATAAATTACTGCAACTTTAGTAAAAACATGGTTGGAGGGGTCAGAATATTTGACCACTACAACTAATGATCAGACTATTTGATATAATAATAAATTACTGCAACTTTAGTAAAAACATGGTTGGAGGGGTCAGAATATTTGACCACTACAACTAATGATCAGACTATTTGATATAATAATAAATTACTGCAACTTTAGTAAAAACATGGTTGGAGGGGTCAGAATATTTGACCACTACAACTAATGATCAGACTATTTGATATAATAATAAATTACTGCAACTTTAGTAAAAACATGGTTGGAGGGGTCAGAATATTTGACCACTACAACTAATGATCAGACTATTTGATATAATAATAAATTACTGCAACTTTAGTAAAAACATGGTTGGAGGGGTCAGAATATTTGACCACTACAACTAATGATCAGACTATTTGATATAATAATAAATTACTGCAACTTTAGTAAAAACATTGTTGGAGGGGTCAGAATATTTGACCACTACAACTAATGATCAGACTATTTGATATAATAATAAATTACTGCAACTTTAGTAAAAACATTGTTGGAGGGGTCAGAATATTTGACCACTACAACTAATGATCAGACTATTTGATATAATAATAAATTACTGCAACTTTAGTAAAAACATGGTTGGAGGGGTCAGAATATTTGACCACTACAACTAATGATCAGACTATTTGATATAATAATAAATTACTGCAACTTTAGTAAAAACATGGTTGGAGGGGTCAGAATATTTGACCACTACAACTAATGATCAGACTATTTGATATAATAATAAATTACTGCAACTTTAGTAAAAACATGGTTGGAGGGGTCAGAATATTTGACCACTACAACTAATGATCAGACTATTTGATATAATAATAAATTACTGCAACTTTAGTAAAAACATGGTTGGAGGGGTCAGAATATTTGACCACTACAACTAATGATCAGACTATTTGATATAATAATAAATTACTGCAACTTTAGTAAAAACATTGTTGGAGGGGTCAGAATATTTGACCACTACAACTAATGATCAGACTATTTGATATAATAATAAATTACTGCAACTTTAGTAAAAACATGGTTGGAGGGGTCAGAATATTTGACCACTACAACTAATGATCAGACTATTTGATATAATAATAAATTACTGCAACTTTAGTAAAAACATGGTTGGAGGGGTCAGAATATTTGACCACTACAACTAATGATCAGACTATTTGAAATAATAATAAATTACTGCAACTTTAGTAAAAACATGGTTGGAGGGGTCAGAATATTTGACCACTACAACTAGTGATCAGACTATTTGATATAATAATAAATTACTGCAACTTTAGTAAAAACATGGTTGGAGGGGTCAGAATATTTGACCACTACAACTAATGATCAGACTATTTGATATAATAATAAATTACTGCAACTTTAGTAAAAACATGGTTGGAGGGGTCAGAATATTTGACCACTACAACTAATGATCAGACTATTTGATATAATAATAAATTACTGCAACTTTAGTAAAAACATGGTTGGAGGGGTCAGAATATTTGACCACTACAACTAATGATCAGACTATTTGATATAATAATAAATTACTGCAACTTTAGTAAAAACATGGTTGGAGGGGTCAGAATATTTGACCACTACAACTAATGATCAGACTATTTGATATAATAATAAATTACTGCAACTTTAGTAAAAACATGGTTGGAGGGGTCAGAATATTTGACCACTGCAACTAGTGATCAGACTATTTGATATAATAATAAATTACTGCAACTTTAGTAAAAACATGGTTGGAGGGGTCAGAATATTTGACCACTGCAACTAGTGATCAGACTATTTGATATAATAATAAATTACTGCAACTTTAGTAAAAAACATGGTTGGAGGGGTCAGAATATTTGACCACTACAACTAATGATCAGACTATTTGATATAATAATAAATTACTGCAACTTTAGTAAAAACATGGTTGGAGGGGTCAGAATATTTGACCACTACAACTAATGATCAGACTATTTGATATAATAATAAATTACTGCAACTTTAGTAAAAACATGGTTGGAGGGGTCAGAATATTTGACCACTACAACTAATGATCAGACTATTTGATATAATAATAAATTACTGCAACTTTAGTAAAAACATGGTTGGAGGGGTCAGAATATTTGACCACTACAACTAATGATCAGACTATTTGATATAATAATAAATTACTGCAACTTTAGTAAAAACATGGTTGGAGGGGTCAGAATATTTGACCACTACAACTAATGATCAGACTATTTGATATAATAATAAATTACTGCAACTTTAGTAAAAACATTGTTGGAGGGGTCAGAATATTTGACCACTACAACTAATGATCAGACTATTTGATATAATAATAAATTACTGCAACTTTAGTAAAAACATTGTTGGAGGGGTCAGAATATTTGACCACTACAACTAATGATCAGACTATTTGATATAATAATAAATTACTGCAACTTTAGTAAAAACATGGTTGGAGGGGTCAGAATATTTGACCACTACAACTAATGATCAGACTATTTGATATAATAATAAATTACTGCAACTTTAGTAAAAACATGGTTGAAGGGGTCAGAATATTTGACCACTACAAACTAATGATCAGACTATTTGATATAATAATAAATTACTGCAACTTTAGTAAAAACATGGTTGGAGGGGTCAGAATTTTGACCACTACAACTAATGATCAGACTATTTGATATAATAATAAATTACTGCAACTTTAGTAAAAACATGGTTGGAGGGGTCAGAATATTTGACCACTACAACTAATGATCAGACTATTTGATATAATAATAAATTACTGCAACTTTAGTAAAAACATTGTTGGAGGGGTCAGAATATTTGACCACTACAACTAATGATCAGACTATTTGATATAATAATAAATTACTGCAACTTTAGTAAAAACATGGTTGGAGGGGTCAGAATATTTGACCACTACAACTAATGATCAGACTATTTGATATAATAATAAATTACTGCAACTTTAGTAAAAACATGGTTGGAGGTGTCAGAATATTTGACCACTACAACTAATGATCAGACTATTTGATATAATAATAAATTACTGCAACTTTAGTAAAAACATGGTTGGAGGGGTCAGAATATTTGACCACTACAACTAATGATCAGACTATTTGATATAATAATAAATTACTGCAACTTTAGTAAAAACATGGTTGGAGGGGTCAGAATATTTGACCACTACAACTAATGATCAGACTATTTGATATAATAATAAATTACTGCAACTTTAGTAAAAACATGGTTGGAGGGGTCAGAATATTTGACCACTACAACTAATGATCAGACTATTTGATATAATAATAAATTACTGCAACTTTAGTAAAAAACATGGTTGGAGGGGTCAGAATATTTGACCACTACAACTAATGATCAGACTATTTGATATAATAATAAATTACTGCAACTTTAGTAAAAACATGGTTGGAGGGGTCAGAATATTTGACCACTACAACTAATGATCAGACTATTTGATATAATAATAAATTACTGCAACTTTAGTAAAAACATGGTTGGAGGGGTCAGAATATTTGACCACTACAACTAATGATCAGACTATTTGATATAATAATAAATTACTGCAACTTTAGTAAAAACATGGTTGGAGGGGTCAGAATATTTGACCTCTACAACTAGTGATCAGACTATTTGATTTAATAATAAATTACTGCAAATTTAGTAAAAACATGGTTGGAGGGGTCAGAATATTTGACCACTACAACTAATGATCAGGCTATTTGATATAATAATAAATTACTGCAACTTTAGTAAAAACATGGTTGGAGGGGTCAGAATATTTGACCACTGCAACTAATGATTAGACTAATTTATATAATAATAAATTACTGCAACTTTAGTAAAAACATGGTTGGAGGGGTCAGAATATTTGACCTCTACAACTAGTGATCAGACTATTTGATATAATAATAAATTACTGCAAATTTAGTAAAAACATTGTTGGAGGGGTCAGAATATTTGACTACTACAACTAATGATCAGACTATTTAATATAATAATAAATTACTGCAACTTTAGTAAAAACATTGTTGGAGGGGTCAGAATACTTGACCACTACAACTAGTGATCAGACTATTTGATATAATAATAAATTAATGCAACTTTAGTAAAAACATTGTTGTAGGGGTCAGAATACTTGACCACTACAACTAGTGATCAGACTATTTGATATAATAATAAATTAATGCAACTTTAGTAAACACATTGTTGGAGGGGTCAGAATATTTGACCACTGCAACTAGTGATCAGAATATTTGATATAATAATAAATTACTGCAACTTTAGTAAAAACATGGTTGGAGGGGTCAGAATATTTGACCACTACAACTAATGATCAGACTATTTGATATAATAATAAATTACTGCAACTTTAGTAAAAACATGGTTGGAGGGGTCAGAATATTTGACCACTACAACTAATGATCAGACTATTTGATATAATAATAAATTACTGCAACTTTAGTAAAAACATGGTTGGAGGGGTCAGAATATTTGACCACTACAACTAATGATCAGACTATTTGATATAATAATAAATTACTGCAACTTTAGTAAAAACATGGTTGGAGGGGTCAGAATATTTGACCTCTACAACTAGTGATCAGACTATTTGATTTAATAATAAATTACTGCAAATTTAGTAAAAACATGGTTGGAGGGGTCAGAATATTTGACCACTACAACTAATGATCAGACTATTTGATATAATAATAAATTACTGCAACTTTAGTAAAAACATGGTTGGAGGGGTCAGAATATTTGACCACTGCAACTAATGATCAGACTATTTGATATAATAATAAATTACTGCAACTTTAGTAAAAACATGGTTGGAGGGGTCAGAATATTTGACCTCTACAACTAGTGATCAGACTATTTGATATAATAATAAATTACTGCAAATTTAGTAAAAACATTGTTGGAGGGGTCAGAATATTTGACTACTACAACTAATGATCAGACTATTTAATATAATAATAAATTACTGCAACTTTAGTAAAAACATTGTTGGAGGGGTCAGAATACTTGACCACTACAACTAGTGATCAGACTATTTGATATAATAATAAATTAATGCAACTTTAGTAAAAACATTGTTGTAGGGGTCAGAATACTTGACCACTACAACTAGTGATCAGACTATTTGATATAATAATAAATTAATGCAACTTTAGTAAACACATTGTTGGAGGGGTCAGAATATTTGACCACTGCAACTAGTGATCAGAATATTTGATATAATAATAAATTACTGCAACTTTAGTAAAAACATGGTTGGAGGGGTCAGAATATTTGACCACTACAACTAATGATCAGACTATTTGATATAATAATAAATTACTGCAACTTTAGTAAAAACATGGTTGGAGGGGTCAGAATATTTGACCACTGCAACTAATGATCAGACTATTTGATATAATAATAAATTACTGCAACTTTAGTAAAAACATGGTTGGAGGGGTCAGAATATTTGACCACTACAACTAGTGATCAGACTATTTGATATAATAATAAATTAATGCAACTTTAGTAAAAACATGGTTGGAGGGGTCAGAATATTTGACCACTACAACTAGTGATCAGACTATTTGATATATTAATAAATTACTGCAACTTTAGTAGGAACATGACTGTCGTCTGTCCGACTGAGTCGGGATTTAAAGGTTTCTAGGTTGGTAGAATGGCGGACAACAGAGGTAAGGAATTCCATAGCAAGGTGGCACGGGTGACTAGAAGTGTGAATAGAGGATTTGAATTTGAGGAGTTGAAAGATATAAGAAGGTCTTCGGGATTGAATTACTTGGTAAATGACTGAGCCGAGGAAGTACTGTCGACGATAAAGAGGGAATAGCCAATTCAACTCGAAATAGAAGTAAAATATTTGAGTCCTGTGAGTGTGGTCTTGAGTTCGAGTGATTCTATAGTTTCTATAATTCTGTTTTGAGCTGGAATTTAGGAATGGATTATTATTAGATCTTCAATATATAAACAGCATGGTACAGCTGGTGAAATCGCATCTCTAACCGAATACTTAGCAATGTGAAACAGTTTTGTACTCAATACGCTTCCTTGAGGAACGCCAATTTCTTGTTTATACAATACAACAATATTTCTTGATCCACAAGGACATAAAAAAGAGCAACGAGGAGGCTAGAATATATAAAGAAAAACTCGAAAAAAACCAAAGAACGAGTTCAGGCTCTAGAATCAGCTCTAAAAGATATAGTAACGGTACTTCAAAATCTTCATAAAATAATCGAAAAACAGGACACTCAAAGACGAAGGAAAAACCTAATTTTGCACAATTTTCCTGAAAACATGGAAGAGACTCCAGTAAGCCTTGTTGATGGTTTTGTCCAGCTCACCGAGGAAAAACTTCAAATTCCCCTACAAAAAATTGAACTGGATTGTGCCATAAGACTAGGGCGAAGGCTTGAAGGTAAAATTAGGCCAGTTCTTGTCCGATTTAATTCATCTTGGCGAAAATATGAAATAATTCGTTCGAATAACCAAATTAAAAAGCATGGTTTAAGATTTTCAGACGACCTACCAAAAGAGATAAGATTCAAACGAAGAGAACTTACACCATATCTGACGGAAGCCAGAAAGAACAATATGCATACAGTCATGAGACGGGATAAACTCATCATGAACGGTCATCTCTACTCCTAAGTAAGACCTGAAGAGGAATATAGATTTAATGAAAATCAGCGGAACAGCGAAGCCTAGCGAGGAGATGAAGGAAGCATCAGCAGCCGACGATACGAGTAGTCCCATGAAGAAGGCCTATGAGGAGATGAAGGAAGCAACAGCAGCCGACGATACGAGTAGTCCCATGAAGAAGGCCTATGAGGAGATGAAGGAAGCATCAGCAGCCGACGATACGAGTAGTCCCATGAAGAAGGCCTAGCGAGGAGATGAAGGAAGCATCAGCAGCCGACGATACGAGTAGTCCCATGAAGAAGGCCTATGAGGAGATGAAGGAAGAATCAGCAGCCGACGATACGAGTAGTCCCATGAAGAAGGCCTATGAGGAGATGAAGGAAGCATCAGCAGCCGACGATACGAGTAGTCCCATGAAGAAGGCCTATGAGGAGATGAAGGAAGCATCAGCAGCCGACGATACGAGTAGTCCCATGAAGAAGGCCTATGAGGAGATGAAGGAAGCATCAGCAGCCGACGATACGAGTAGTCCCATGAAGAAGGCCTATGAGGAGATGAAGGAAGCATCAGCAGCCGACGATACGAGTAGTCCCATGAAGAAGGCCTATGAGGAGATGAAGGCAGCATCAGCAGCCGACGATACGAGTAGTCCCATGAAGAAGGCCTAGCGAGGAGATGAAGGAAGCAACAGCAGCCGACGATACGAGTAGTCCCATGAAGAAGGCCTATGAGGAGATGAAGGAAGCATCAGCAGCCGACGATACGAGTAGTCCCATGAAGAAGGCCTATGAGGAGATGAAGGAAGCAACAGCAGCCGACGATACGAGTAGTCCCATGAAGAAGGCCTATGAGGAGATGAAGGAAGCAACAGCAGCCGACGATACGAGTAGTCCCATGAAGAAGGCCTATGAGGAGATGAAGGAAGCAACAGCAGCCGACGATACGAGTAGTCCCATGAAGAAGGCCTATGAGGAGATGAAGGAAGCAACAGCAGCCGACGATACGAGTAGTCCCATGAAGAAGGCCTATGAGGAGATGAAGGAAGCAACAGCAGCCGACGATACGAGTAGTCCCATGAAGAAGGCCTATGAGGAGATGAAGGAAGCATCAGCAGCCGACGATACGAGTAGTCCCATGAAGAAGGCCTATGAGGAGATGAAGGAAGCATCAGCAGCCGACGATACGAGTAGTCCCATGAAGAAGGCCTATGAGGAGATGAAGGAAGCATCAGCAGCCGACGATACGAGTAGTCCCATGAAGAAGGCCTATGAGGAGATGAAGGAAGCATCAGCAGCCGACGATACGAGTAGTCCCATGAAGAAGGCCTATGAGGAGATGAAGGAAGCAACAGCAGCCGACGATACGAGTAGTCCCATGAAGAAGGCCTATGAGGAGATGAAGGAAGCATCAGCAGCCGACGATACGAGTAGTCCCATGAAGAAGGCCTATGAGAAGATGAAGGAAGCATCAGCAGCCGACGATACGAGTAGTCCCATGAAGAAGGCCTATGAGGAGATGAAGGAAGCATCAGCAGCCGACGATACGAGTAGTCCCATGAAGAAGGCCTATGAGGAGATGAAGGAAGCATCAGCAGCCGACGATACGAGTAGTCCCATGAAGAAGGCCTCTGAGAAGATGAAGGAAGCATCAGCAGCCGACGATACGAGTAGTCCCATGAAGAAGGCCTATGAGGAGATGAAGGAAGCATCAGCAGCCGACGATACGAGTAGTCCCATGAAGAAGGCCTATGAGGAGATGAAGGAAGCAACAGCAGCCGACGATACGAGTAGTCCCATGAAGAAGGCCTATGAGGAGATGAAGGAAGCATCAGCAGCCGACGATACGAGTAGTCCCATGAAGAAGGCCTATGAGGAGATGAAGGAAGCAACAGCAGCCGACGATACGAGTAGTCCCATGAAGAAGGCCTATGAGGAGATGAAGGAAGCATCAGCAGCCGACGATACGAGTAGTCCCATGAAGAAGGCCTATGAGGAGATGAAGGAAGCATCAGCAGCCGACGATACGAGTAGTCCCATGAAGAAGGCCTATGAGGAGATGAAGGAAGCAACAGCAGCCGACGATACGAGTAGTCCCAAGAAGAAGGCCTATGAGGAGATGAAGGAAGCATCAGCAGCCGACGATACGAGTAGTCCCATGAAGAAGGCCTATGAGAAGATGAAGGAAGCATCAGCAGCCGACGATACGAGTAGTCCCATGAAGAAGGCCTATGAGGAGATGAAGGAAGCATCAGCAGCCGACGATACGAGTAGTCCCATGAAGAAGGCCTATGAGGAGATGAAGGAAGCATCAGCAGCCGACGATACGAGTAGTCCCATGAAGAAGGCCTATGAGAAGATGAAGGAAGCATCAGCAGCCGACGATACGAGTAGTCCCATGAAGAAGGCCTATGAGGAGATGAAGGAAGCATCAGCAGCCGACGATACGAGTAGTCCCATGAAGAAGGCCTATGAGGAGATGAAGGAAGCAACAGCAGCCGACGATACGAGTAGTCCCATGAAGAAGGCCTATGAGGAGATGAAGGAAGCATCAGCAGCCGACGATACGAGTAGTCCCATGAAGAAGGCCTATGAGGAGATGAAGGAAGCAACAGCAGCCGACGATACGAGTAGTCCCATGAAGAAGGCCTATGAGGAGATGAAGGAAGCATCAGCAGCCGACGATACGAGTAGTCCCATGAAGAAGGCCTATGAGGAGATGAAGGAAGCAACAGCAGCCGACGATACGAGTAGTCCCATGAAGAAGGCCTATGAGGAGATGAAGGAAGCATCAGCAGCCGACGATACGAGTAGTCCCATGAAGAAGGCCTATGAGGAGATGAAGGAAGCATCAGCAGCCGACGATACGAGTAGTCCCATGAAGAAGGCCTATGAGGAGATGAAGGAAGAATCAGCAGCCGACGATACGAGTAGTCCCATGAAGAAGGCCTATGAGGAGATGAAGGAAGCAACAGCAGCCGACGATACGAGTAGTCCCATGAAGAAGGCCTATGAGGAGATGAAGGAAGCATCAGCAGCCGACGATACGAGTAGTCCCATGAAGAAGGCCTATGAGGAGATGAAGGAAGCATCAGCAGGCGACGATACGAGTAGTCCCATGAAGAAGGCCTATGAGGAGATGAAGGAAGCATCAGCAGCCGACGATACGAGTAGTCCCATGAAGAAGGCCTATGAGAAGATGAAGGAAGCATCAGCAGCCGACGATACGAGTAGTCCCATGAAGAAGGCCTATGAGGAGATGAAGGAAGCATCAGCAGCCGACGATACGAGTAGTCCCATGAAGAAGGCCTATGAGGAGATGAAGGAAGCATCAGCAGCCGACGATACGAGTAGTCCCATGAAGAAGGCCTATGAGGAGATGAAGGAAGCAACAGCAGCCGACGATACGAGTAGTCCCATGAGGAAGGCCTATGAGGAGATGAAGGAAGCATCAGCAGCCGACGATACGAGTAGTCCCATGAAGAAGGCCTATGAGGAGATGAAGGAAGCAACAGCAGCCGACGATACGAGTAGTCCCATGAAGAAGGTCTATGAGGAGATGAAGGAAGCATCAGCAGCCGACGATACGAGTAGTCCCATGAAGAAGGCCTATGAGAAGATGAAGGAAGCATCAGCAGCCGACGATACGAGTAGTCCCATGAAGAAGGCCTATGAGGAGATGAAGGAAGCATCAGCAGCCGACGATACGAGTAGTCCCATGAAGAAGGCCTATGAGGAGATGAAGGAAGCATCAGCAGCCGACGATACGAGTAGTCCCATGAAGAAGGCCTATGAGAAGATGAAGGAAGCATCAGCAGCCGACGATACGAGTAGTCCCATGAAGAAGGCCTATGAGGAGATGAAGGAAGCATCAGCAGCCGACGATACGAGTAGTCCCATGAAGAAGGCCTATGAGGAGATGAAGGAAGCAACAGCAGCCGACGATACGAGTAGTCCCATGAAGAAGGCCTATGAGGAGATGAAGGAAGCATCAGCAGCCGACGATACGAGTAGTCCCATGAAGAAGGCCTATGAGGAGATGAAGGAAGCAACAGCAGCCGACGATACGAGTAGTCCCATGAAGAAGGCCTATGAGGAGATGAAGGAAGCATCAGCAGCCGACGATACGAGTAGTCCCATGAAGAAGGCCTATGAGGAGATGAAGGAAGCATCAGCAGCCGACGATACGAGTAGTCCCATGAAGAAGGCCTATGAGGAGATGAAGGAAGAATCAGCAGCCGACGATACGAGTAGTCCCATGAAGAAGGCCTATGAGGAGATGAAGGAAGCAACAGCAGCCGACGATACGAGTAGTCCCATGAAGAAGGCCTATGAGGAGATGAAGGAAGCATCAGCAGCCGACGATACGAGTAGTCCCATGAAGAAGGCCTATGAGGAGATGAAGGAAGCAACAGCAGGCGACGATACGAGTAGTCCCATGAAGAAGGCCTATGAGGAGATGAAGGAAGCATCAGCAGCCGACGATACGAGTAGTCCCATGAAGAAGGCCTATGAGGAGATGAAGGAAGCATCAGCAGCCGACGATACGAGTAGTCCCATGAAGAAGGCCTATGAGAAGATGGAGAAGAATGTAGCGGAACGGACTTCAGCTAAACTGGAAATTTTTACATTTCGACGTCGCGCTACTTCTGGAATGAGTCCACGCAGGAAGATGTTGATTCCATAACCGAAGCATGATCTACTGCCTCAACGGAACCCGACTTAGCGAGAAATAGGAACACACGACGTTTCCTGGAATTTGAAGGATTTTAGAATTTTGTTAGCCGACAATTTAACCATTACATTTTATGAAACTAGAGATATATAATGCTCAAATATCAAGGAGGACCCAAAAGTATTTAAATGAACTCTTGACCAAAAATACAAATTGTTCTTTGAAGTGGTACTCAGGAAATTTGAAGACTCTTAATCTCTGCACCTTGCAAATGGAAGACATGCAAGAACACTATGACACTTCTTCGCCATCATAACCATCAATAAATGTAGTAGCCTATTCAACCTCATCACTGAATGTGAAAAGTGAAGTTTTTATTTTTGTGATTATAATTATTGTTTAAATATTATGTCAAGTTTATGATTATTCGAAGCGGAAATAATTGAAATATGTATGTATTTTTTTTTTACTATCTATTTGTGCTAGAGAAAATTTTCCTTGTATTATTTTACTTTCAATAGTAATATTATTTTATTTTATATAATTTTTTTCTCTGTTGAATAGGTATTTGTTGATTTTTCTTCTTATTATTTTTTTAATTACTGTTTATACACCACTATGGCTTATACATCATTTAAACAGACTCCCTGTAAATTGTAATTGTAATTTACAAAATACAAAAATTATCGATTGATTGATTGAATATTTCTTGCTTACATCTGGGAGACAAGTTCCGTTTTTGACTAATTGTTCTATTCTGAAGGAAATCCTTGAAGAATCCAAGTGATGTTTCACATATATCCAGATAGAAGAAATAACTATAGAGATTAGAAATAACTACAGTAGAACTTGGATAATTCGAACCCCTAGGGACCGATAAAAAAGTTCGAATTATCCAAAATTCGAATTACAAAAGTTTTTGAAAATAAGGGGTAAAAAATCGAATTTCATATTTTCTCATTTTTTAATTTAAAAAAATACATACATTTTATTGAAACAATAACAAATATTTCATAAATTGATAATTAAGTACATTAGTAATAAATAATTTATAAAAAAAGTAAAAATAAAAGTCTATTGTTTTGAAAAAAGTCATTTTCAGGGGCAAGCATTTTTTCTTTATTTTTCAGGTAAGTTGATAAAGTGTTAGTTGGTATTCCAAAGCCCTTGGCAATTTCAGATTTTTTATTTATTCCATTATCAACTTCTTTTGTCGCAGCTATTTTCTCTGGCAACGTTGAAGTTTTATAATTTCTAGGCTTTGACATCTTAAATCAACAACTCACTGAACTGCACTGTACAGCAGAAATTCAAAGCACAAACAATACAACAGATCTAGGCACTGACTGACTAATAACTGAATAAGAAATGAAGATCGGAGGGATGGTGGGAGGGAATTCTAGGATAAAACGACAGGATGGTGTATGTAACAACAACCCCTGGAAGGGAGGAAGCGCGCCCAACCACTTTACAGAACTCCTCGCGTCCAAGAACTAGACTATGAGACCGCCGCGCTTCTTGTCCCGGAACCCCTACACCCGTATCTTACTATCCTTCTTACCTGAGGGGAGAATATTTTCACAAGATTTAAGATCGACCGCATCTCTATCCACTTCCCATTGGAGGTACAGACACCGTAAAAAATTCGAATTATCCAAAATTTTATTCGAATTAACCACGATTTTTTTACATTGTTTATGCCCTAAATTCTAGGGACCGAGAAAAATATTCGAATTAACCACGATTTCGAATTATCGAAGTTCGAATTATCCATGTTCCACTGTATTCATTACCAAGCTGGATCAAAGGCATTGTTTATATCAAAGGACACTGCTAGTGTGAGCTTATTTTTGATGAACAAATCTGTAATGTTTATTTATTTATTTATGTAGTGCTTCATTTCATGGACAATAAGCACACTAAGGTAAGTCTTCCAAGAAACCAGGGAGAAAGTGAAAATTGTATTATTTTACAATTAAAATAAGAGTAAAAATAAAATGATTAAAATAAATTTCAATTTTCAACTGTAATGAATAATAACTTATTCATGGAATAAAAATGTAGTTGAGTAACCTGTCTTCGGGGCCTTCATATGAGATGGTATAATCCTTTAGTTTGTAAATATGTCAAGATACTCTCTATGTACTGGCTACCTTCAGCGAGAAGTTCACACATGTTGAATGGTATGGTTGATTAACCTGGGGACCTTCATATGAGATCGTATAATCCTTTAGTTTGTAGATATGTCAAGATACTGGCTATGTACTGGCTACCTTCAGCGAGAAGTTCACACATGTTGAATGGTATGGTTGATTAACCTGGGGACCTTCATATGAGATGGTATAATCCTTTAGTTTGTAGATATGTCAAGATACTGTCTATGTACTGGCTACCTTCAGCGAGAAGTTCACACATGTTGAATGGTATGATTGATTAACCTGGGGACCTTCATATGAGATGGTATAATCCTTTAGTTTGTAGATATGTCAAGATACTGTCTATGTACTGGCTACCTTCAGCGAGAAGTTCACACATGTTGAATGGTATGGTTGATTAACCTGTCTTCGGGACCTTCATATGAGATGGTATAATCCTTTAGTTTGTAGATATGTCAAGATACTGTCTATGTACTGGCTACCTTCAGCGAGAAGTTCACACATGTTGAATGGTATGGTTGATTAACCTGTCTTCGGGACCTTCATATGAGATGGTATAATCCTTTAGTTTGTAGATATGTCAAGATACTGTCTATGTACTGGCTACCTTCAGCGAGAAGTTCACACATGTTGAATGGTATGGTTGATTAACCTGGGGACCTTCATATGAGATGGTATAATCCTTTAGTTTGTAGATATGTCAAGATACTGTCTATGTACTGGCTACCTTCAGCGAGAAGTTCACACATGTTGAATGGTATGGTTGATTAACCTGGGGACCTTCATATGAGATGGTATAATCCTTTAGTTTGTAGATATGTCAAGATACTGTCTATGTACTGGCTACCTTCAGCGAGAAGTTCACACATGTTGAATGGTATGGTTGATTAACCTGGGGACCTTCATATGAGATGGTATAATCCTTTAGTTTGTAGATATGTCAAGATACTGTCTATGTACTGGCTACCTTCAGCGAGAAGTTCACACATGTTGAATGGTATGGTTGATTAACCTGTCTTCGGGACCTTCATATGAGATCGTATAATCCTTTAGTTTGTAGATATGTCAAGATACTGTCTATGTACTGGCTACCTTCAGCGAGAAGTTCACACATGTTGAATGGTATGGTTGATTAACCTGGGGACCTTCATATGAGATGGTATAATCCTTTAGTTTGTAGATATGTCAAGATACTGTCTATGTACTGGCTACCTTCAGCGAGAAGTTCACACATGTTGAATGGTATGGTTGATTAACCTGTCTTCGGGACCTTCATATGAGATGGTATAATCCTTTAGTTTGTAAATATGTCAAGATACTGTCTATGTACTGGCTACCTTCAGCGAGAAGTTCACACATGTTGAATGGTATGGTTGATTAACCTGGGGACCTTCATATGAGATGGTATAATCCTTTAGTTTGTAAATATGTCAAGATACTGCCTATGTACTGGCTACCTTCAGCGAGAAGTTCACACATGTTGAATGGTATGGTTGAGTCTTGTCGTCTAATGCAGTCTGTTAGAATATGTTTTATTGTCAGTTCAGTATTACAAATTTCACATAATGGTCTCTCTTGTCTTGTCATGAGGTACTCGTGAGTAAGTCTTGTATGGCCAATCCTAAGTCGAGCCAATACAACCTCCTCCCTTCTATTGGCCCGATAACTGGATGGCCAGTCTTTGACCGTATGTTTTATCGTCCGTAATTTGTTGTCCGAAAGTATCCTCCAAGAGTGTTCCCAGTTTTCCAAAATAAGTGTCTTCATAGATCTGTTTATGTCTTCATGTGGAATTGGTCCGTTACCCATGTCTGTTTGTTCTGCAGCTATTTTTGCGTGGGTGTCTGCAATCGGATTTTTCCCTAGTCCTTCATGACCAGGTAGCCAGTACAATGTTACATGTTTGTGTAGAGAGTGTATTGTCTTAAGTATTTTTGAGAGTAAAGGATGAGAGGTGTATTTGTCCTGTAGTGCTTGAAGTGAACTCAGTGAGTCAGTACAAATAACAACGTCTCGTCTGTCTGAAGTTGGTATGTTCTCCAAGCCAATAAGTATGCCGTAGAGCTCAGCTGTAAATGTACTGCAGAAATCATTTAGTCTTTTAGTTATTATGTGATCTTCTATAACAGCTGCTGCTCCCACACCTTTATTGGATTTCGACCCGTCAGTGAAGATAGAGAGTTTCTGGCTGTTTTGGACAGTGAAAGTCTTAAACATTTCCTTATAAATTAATTTTGATGTTGGGCTTAATTTATTAAATTTTGAAAGGGTAATGTCCACATTATAACTGTTTAATAACCAAGGAGGGAAAGGGGTAGTGCCAAATGTCAGTATCTCCGTTTCGTCGAATTGTGAAATATTATCCAGTTTTCTATATCTTACACTGAAAGGTCTCTGGGCTCGGGGTTTGGTTCTGTACAAGTCGTTATAAGGATTATCGATACTCATATGAAGGCATTCGGAATCACACATGGCTCTGGATTTATGCATTTGAGTTATAAGGAAAATTTTACGGCGGTACTCGAGAGGAGGTTCGCCGGACTCAGCATACAGGCTTACCACAGGGCTACTCCTGAAAGCTCCAAGAGACAGGCGAAGGCCAGTGTTGTGGATAGTGTTTAACATGTTTAGTGTGCTTGGTCTGGCTGATGCGTAGGCAACACATCCATAATCTATAATGGATCTTGTAAATGTTCAATAAAATCCGAGCATTGTTTTCCTGTCTGCTCCCCATTTTGTGCAACTGATGACTTTTAACACATTTAAAGAGTTTCTACATTTGATCACAATATTTTTTAAATGTGGGATCCACGTCAATCGTTTATCGAACGTCAGACCAAGAAATTTCAGTGTAGTGGTGTGTGGTATTAGCTGTGAATTGAGTGTAACTTGTGGAACAGGTTGAAGGTTTTTCTTTGTGAACAGGATACATTGGGATTTTTCTCTTGATAGGATAAGACCATGTTTGTCACTCCAATGTTCTAGACGGTTAATAGAATTTTGTATGAATAATTCTGCCTCCATAAGAGTCTTTGATTTTTTAAAAATAAGGAGGTCGTCGACATACAAGCAGTAGGATACTTCTGGAAGTATATGATCCCTGATAGAATCAATACCTATTTTAAAAAGTGTCATGCTCAGCACACATCCCTGAGGAACCCCATTTTTTTGTGTGAAGGTGTGAGAGAATATATCACCTTGTCTAACTCGAAACCGCCTTTCAGAAAGAAATTCTGACACAACGTTAAGAATTTTCCCTTGCATCCCCCATTTTACCATTTCAGAGATTATAGACCATCGCCAAACACAGTCGAACGCTTTC
This sequence comes from Gonocerus acuteangulatus, assembly GCA_946811695.1. Lineage (NCBI taxonomy): Eukaryota > Metazoa > Arthropoda > Insecta > Hemiptera > Coreidae > Gonocerus > Gonocerus acuteangulatus. The sequence continues at coordinate 7,012,067 of OX328127.1, read as the reverse complement.
TGAATGTCAAACGAAACGGCTAGTACACATTCTCTATTTATAAATGCATTTAATATTTCACTCTCCAGCCTTAAGATGTGGTCCATTGTAGAATGATTTTTTTTGAAGCCACATTGAAAACCGGATAGTAAATTATTTCTTTCAAGAAACCAAACTAGACGTTTGTTTAACATTCGCTCGAATATTTTACTAACACAACTGGTCAAGGTGATGGGTCTGTAGCTCCCTGGTTCGGTCTTGTCTTTATGGGGTTTCAACACTGGAATCACTATTGACTCTCTCCAACAATCGGGGAAAATACCCTTGTCATACACATTTTTTAGAATTTTCAATAAATGAAGCATTCCAGAATTGGGTAGCATCGTGTAATATATTCCGTCTTGTCCAGAAGAGGTATTTTTTGTACATTTCAGTCCGTTTTGTAGTTCGTCAATGGTGAAGTCTTCGTTTAGTGGATGTTGTTGTTTGACGTTTATTGTCATTAATGGAGTTTCAGTGAAAATTGTATTGTCTGATTGAATTCCTGCTATGGGCTGTCTGTATTTTTTGTGTTGTATTTTACCTATTGTTTGCCATATTAGTTCAGGTGGTGTATGTCTGTTCAGGGAATTTAAAAAATCTATCCAACAACGTTTTTTATTTTCTTTCATGATCCTTCGGGAGATTGATTTCGCCTTTTTATATTGGATAAGGTTTTCAGTTGATGGGAAATGTGAGAATTTTCTGAGAGCTTTTCGACGTTCTCTCACAGCCTGACTGCAGTCTTGGTTCCACCAGGGTACAGGTGGAACCAATACTCTCGCCGTATTGATACGGCGAGAGTCTACTTTTAGATTCAAGGAACCATATTAACCTTTTGATCGGCATTTGCTCAAATACAAGACACAGCTGGTAAGTGAGATAGGCCGATAATATGCAGCCTCGGGTTTATCTTTGTTCAGCTCTAGAATCGGACTAAAGATGCCATTAGTCCAACATTCAGGGATTTGGCTGGAATTATGTACTAAGCTCATAAGCCGCAGTTAATCTTAGAGGCTTATCATATTAAGTAGTTCTGTCCGGTCCAATTGGCTTTGTTTTGTGTTAGTCAAAGGATAATTGAGTTCTTCAATTGTAAGTGGTTCGTTAAGTAGGGATGATCCAATTTGTGGGTCCAAAATTGTCAAATGACTTTGCAAAATGTCATTATTGTGTATTCAATAGGTAGTGTTCAGAAATCGTTGAAATGTCGCAGAATTGTTTTGCTAATTTATGGGCCACTTATGATGTTGAATATTTTCGATTGATTATTTTCCTAAGATTATTCCATTGTGTACTTTTTGAAGTATTTCTCTTTATTTTCATCAAGAAATAACCAAATATTGCCTTTTGCTTTCAGTAATTATGTAATAACTGCGTCGGAAAATAGATTTAGCTTTTTAGAATTGCATTAAGAGCTCAGTCGTAGAGTTTTGTACGAATTTGTTAAGAGCCTTAAGTTTTCCTTTACAGCTTGTTTGCAACTTTCTTTCCGCCACATGAAGATTATGTGTGCCTTTTTTTTTTTTTTTTGGTTGGTGCCTGTGTATACTTGTGTTGTGTCCACCTTTGAGAGCTTAAGCGCACTTATTAATTTAATTAAATTGCTGATATTTTGTCCAATCTGCTTTCTTAGTGTTAAATCTCGTTGGTACCTTGAAAGATTCAGGAATGTTTAGTTATTCTGTAGGTATTAGGAAGAGATCATTATTATACTGATATTTCTTTACCGTCCATTTGAAACGTTCATGAATGTCCGGAATGTTAGGAATGAATGTTGGGACATTGATGATTGAACACGTCCGTGCTCGTGAGCATAAATAAGTAGGGCAATTACCATTAGGTCGATGAAATCATGTATATCCAGAACATTTTCAATTATTCTTGCTCTCGAATTGTCAGAATTTGAGTCCCATAATGTACTATCTGCATTAAGATCTCCGAGAAGTAGAAAAACCTTGATTATCATTTAGAAGCATATCGAACCAAGACAACACGAAACAGCTTTTGATCATGAAGATCTTCGGCCATCTTCATAACCGATATAAATAACGAAATTTAATTGAATTTCTTATTTAACATACCGTTGAAAAAGCATGTTATATCCCCACATTTTAGAACAACATTAAAAAAGACCCCCAATTCGTCAGAGCTGTGTCATCTTAGCGCGTTTTGTTTTATCATACATAGTGCCATTTCGAGACCTTCGAATATAAACCTTAAATTTGGATGTGATATAAAAAATGTAAATACCTACTCCTATTAATATTTTTGATAAAAAATAGATTCTTTTCAGGGCTGCCTTAATCTGAAGAAACCAGAAGACGTCTGTTGAGCAAGGTCGGGACTATAAGGGTGGTGTGGCAGCGTTGGCACCTCGTGGTTGGCCAGGAACTAGCGGATTCTTTTCACGCCTTGTCATGATGGAGTTGCCTGGTAGCGGAGAGGTTTTTTCTTGTCATGATGATGCTTTCCAGAGTATTTTCGGCAAATCCACTTAGCAGGACCACATTGGTTCGGTTTTGCAGGCTGTCGGCCGCTGGAGCGTTCTTCGTCGTGACATCTTCCAGGCCC